>JBBPJP010000632.1:0-17737 GCA_038088775.1 Boletus barrowsii | reverse complement strand
GCCATCTGCCAGGCCAACAAAGTCAACACCCATCCCACCGTCCTGCCTCTCACCCCTCTTCCAGTCGCTTCCACACATCCCTTTCAGTGTCTTTCGGTCGATCTCATCACGGACTTGCCGCCGTCTAAAGGTTATGATTCGGTTATGGTCGTGGTCAACCATGGCCTTACAAAGGGGGTAATTTTCACCCCTACTCACAAGAGTGCGGACACCGAGGGTGTCACACAGCTCTTCTTTGGAAAAGTCTTTCCCCGCTTTGGACTCCATGATAAGGTTATCTTGGACCACGGTCCACAGTTTGCCTCGGCCTTCGCTCTAGAACTAGCAAGGCTACTCGATTACAATCCACTCCTATCCTCTGCCTACCATCCACAGACCGACAGAGAGACGGAACAGGTCAATCAGGAACTGGAAACCTATCTTCGGATCTTCTGCCAAGGAGACGCCACCCAATGGTCGGACCTATTGCCAATGGCGGAGTACTGTCACAACAGTTCCGTACATTCCGTAACGGGAAAGACTCCATTTAGCTTGATGATGGGATACGAGCCAAGGGCCTATCCATCTTTAGGAACCACCACCTTCCTCCCCACCCTAGAGCAACACCTGGGAGATCTCGACGAGGCATACAAAGAAGCCACTGCCGCCCACAAAAACGCCCAACGATACATGAAGGAACGCGTAACTTCAAAATTCAAACCTTGGAAAGTAGGAGATAAGGTATGGCTCGAGGGCCGCAACCTGAGACTCCGCTACCCCTCTTGAAAACTCGCCCCTCGCCGCAAGGGACCATTTGAAATTTCACAGGCAATATCACCCGTTTCGTACAAACTCCGCCTACCACACACTTGGAAAGTCCACAACGCCTTCCACGCATCGCTTTTAACTCCCTATCAACAAACTGCGGAACACAGACCCAACTTTATCCTGCTTCCGCCGGACATTATAGATGGCAAAGAAGAATTCAAAATTGATCAGATCCTATCTCATCGGGGCTCCACCTGCTGCCACCACTACCTTGTTTCGTGGAAAGGATACCCGTCCTCCGAAAATACCTGGGAACCTGAGTCCAATCTTGGACATGCTGCGGACCTCCTAGAAGAATATAAGGCCAGAGATCCTGTCGCCTTTCCCCCATCATAACGCCCTCAGTCTGTTACAGTCTACGAAGGGGGTAGTCATTTTTCCGCTATTTTTCCTTGACTCTTTCGCTTGCCTTTCCTAGTCTCGCTCTATCATCACCGTACGCAGTTGTATTCGTAGTGGAGTCGCCCTCCACACTACCAGATACGTTCTCTTGATCCACTTCCCTTTATGTCTCACACAGCGCCCCGCCCATACCCTTATGTAGTCCTTCATTCCGCTTCCGTCCGCAGTTGCCTCTTCAGACTTCTTACTGTGGACTGCGCCTTACTGTGCATCATTTATATTTCATATTCGTCCGCAGTCTTCTTCAGACTTCCCACTGCGGACTACGCTTTACTGCGCATGCTGCGCATACATACCTCGCACGGACCAGGGGCCTACCATATATATAGTCTCGTACTTCTTGCCTGTATTTTTCCCTTAAGCTAGTTCTACAGAATATAGCATTATTCTAGTGACCTTCAAGTCTAGTGAGCCTCTTCAGGTACCTAGATAGAAGAGACCTGCCGAGTCTTTGCATCGTCTCGAAGATAGGCCCAAGTCCTCAGAGATCCTTGTCCCTCGTCTCTCTTTTGTCTTACGTTCTTTGACCCGTATCGCAGCACACTTTGTCACCACTACGCTGTGCGTTACACAGTTCTCACTTGCTTTTGAGTTGAGCCCTCACTCCTCTACACATCGCCACCATTCTACCAGAACTCCTCATGTCCCGATCGTCATTAATGCCATCCAACTTCCCGTCCGCATCCACCAACTCCCCACACGTTCCCGACGAATCCTCTACTGCTCTATCCTTGAGAACCCCACAGCTAACGTCGCCATACCCTCCATACCCGCCTTTTGAGATAGACCAATTCTCAAATCTCTGGTCCTCATCTTTCATTCATACTCCACGGCTCAAACCGTCCACGCACAACTCTTCCCAGATGGGACTCTGCCTGTCTACACCGCGGCCATGGCCCAATCCATCCATGAATGTCAAGATCTCATCCTTGATGCCCTACATGATCACGGATTCGACGACGTCCTCCAGGGATTACCCAGAGGACTATTCTCCCATGTCCTGCGACCCATATTCTTCATGCTACCCGCCAACCTCCGGGGATATTACCTGGACAACGACCCCAACCATCCATGGAATCGGGATACTTGGGCCAGGGATCACAATGACCATCAACAAACCCTCTGGGCTGACGACTCCACTGTCACCCCAGACTCCAATGCCTCGTCCACCGACTCCCCATCCGACTGCAAACCACTTCCAGTCCCACCACCCGTCACTTCCTCCCCTTGCGCATCTCCCGGACCCGGAGTTTCTACTCCTACTGGAGGCGCTAGCAGCGGAACTGTTCCCATCACCCCCGAGGAGGCACTCGCCTTCCTCTCCTCTATCCCCCTTCTCATCGGAGAGCTCACTCCTCCCCTAGAGCAGCCCGTTCTTCCCGCTTGTCCCCATTCTACCACACCAACCCCCACCCCACATTCTCATAAGTTCCCTCGGCATGGTGGAAAGCTTTCATTCGGACTTCCCACCTCCGTGCTCCGAACTATGGGAAACCGTGGTACGAGAGGCAAAGGAACTTCGCGAGGACCAACTCCATACCTCTCTGCTGGTAGATATAACAAGGACGGCACGTCGACGCCCTCACCGTCGCCAGGCTCCTCCACCAACCCAATAGATGTGGATTGTTTCCCTACTCCTACCGCTCCCGCTCGCCCTGCCACCTGATGCTTCACTTGTAATGAACTCGGGCATATACACGCCGATTGTGGTCACTACATGTGTCCTCTCTGCTGCACCACCACTCCCGGCCATATCCAGGCCTTCTGTCCTCATCATCAATGTCTCCTTTGTGGGGAAATGGGTCACTCGGACTCGTTTTGCCCTATTCGCCGCAACCCCTTGGACGACATGGACTTTACCGACTACAAAGTCAATGAGGGAGACAAAGGGAT
The DNA here is from genome assembly GCA_038088775.1 of Boletus barrowsii. Taxonomy (NCBI): domain Eukaryota; kingdom Fungi; phylum Basidiomycota; class Agaricomycetes; order Boletales; family Boletaceae; genus Boletus; species Boletus barrowsii. The sequence goes on along the minus strand of JBBPJP010000632.1, from coordinate 14,635 downwards.
GTAGGGATCTCACAGGTGCTTCGATCGTACAAAGGGGGTAATGTTATGGTCTACCAAGGGGGTAGTCATTTTTCCACTATTTTTCATTGACTCTTTCGCTCACCTTTCCTAGTCTCACTCTATCATCACCGTACGTGGTTGTATTCATAGTGGAGTCGTCCTCCACACTACCAGATACATTCTCTCGATCTGTTTCCCTTTATATCTCACACGGCGCCCCACCTATACCTTATTTAGACTTTCATTCTGCTTCTGTCCGCAGTCGCTTTATTCAGACTTCTCACTGTGGACTACGCTTTACTGCACATACTGCATACTGCGCATCTCTGACTCGCATTGCTGCGCATCAAGTCATATGTACTACGGAGAAGGTATCCCTTTGGGCTCCCGCTCCTATATTCCCTTATTTATCTTTCCACAGCACTTGGGGCCTACTGTATATATAGTTGTGTACTTTCTCCCTGTATTTCCCCTTAAGCTAGTTCTACGCAATATAGTGTTATTCTAGTGACCTTCGAGTCTAGTGAGCCTCTTCAGGTACCTAGATAGAAGAGACCCGTCGAGTCTTCACATCGTCTTGAAGATAGACCCAAGTCCTCAGAGATCCTCGTCCCTCGTCTCTCTTTTGTCCTACGTTCTTCGACCCGTATTGCAGCACGCTCCATCACCTCTACGCTGTACATTACACTGCATACTCAAGTCACACTTAGATGGAGATGGAATCCCTCCAGACTTCCATTCCTTATTTCCTTTCTTGATTCTGCACACGGACCAGGGGCCTAACATATAAATACTCTCGCTGCTCTCAGCTGTACTTCTCCCTAAGTTAGTTCTACACAATACCAGTGTTATTTCTAGTGACCACCGAGTCTAGTCAGCACATAGTTCATACCTAGATAGGTGAGACCACTTAGGCTTCACATCGTCTCAAAGCTCGGCACTCGGACTACAAACTTCAATCGTACCCTTGCTCTTTCTTCGTCCTCACTTGAGCTCAGTATCTTAGTATCACAGCATGCTATGCTGTGTGTTATAGTTTCTGTTAAGGAGATCATGCAGAGTACAATCAACTGATTCCACCACATGATGATGTTGAGAGTCTGCTTCATCCCAGACGATGAGAGATGTCTGCTGAAGGAGCTGATGAATGAGGTCATCCTTTTTGATGTTGCAGGTACTTTGTTTATGGCAGGAAATGGAAATTTTGAAGTGTGAATGGGCAGTACAACTTTGTCATGACCCAGATACATATTACCAAGTACAACTCCAGTCAATTACAGAATACCTTAGACAACTCTTGACCTAGAAGTAACAGACATCCACAGACTTTGGGCTTGTACCTATATTAATCTCGTTTGGTTATAGTCTGCATTTTACCTGTTGATCGGTACAGCCTGTTCCAGCTGTGTTCCGTGCTCCATCAATCAGGATTCCATTTCCTATGTACATTGCCTTCATGCATTAGTTTCGGACCTAGACTTCCTCCAGGTTTCAAGTACTATATAAATTCCCTGTATTATTCTGTCATACCTTCAGTATGAAAATTAACTAAGTCACCCCCTTTCAAGTCTGACTTCTCTTCTTCCTCCCTCTACTCTAAATACAAGGACACGGGACCTGACAAGGGAGCAACACATAAGTCCTGCATCAACGTCCTCGTACCTCTGTAACTCCGTACTCCATACTGTTAATATACGCTACACTTAACACAAGGACAACTAGCTTACCCATTTAGGTATAATGTTCTCACAACTGTTCCTTACCTATTCTTTTCATACTGCTCCGTACATCCCTCAGTCGTTCTATTCACTCGACTGAGCTATGCACTTACACACTCATTATTGTTCATCTCACTGACATGTACCTTAGCTCATTGTCATTAGGTTATGAGCCCCATGTGAAAATAGTAGCACGAGAGTATTAAGTTGAAACAAGACTCACTGGAACAGCAACTGGATGTTCCACTACTCCCAGGCTGTCAACCCCCATCGTCAGCCTTCTTCTGTCTTATCTCGATTTTTCCATATCCAGTCTTCTCATCCAACTTAACCCCACATGTCAAACTCAGGCCCAACAGGCACAGCAACCACTGGCACTCCAGCCACTCCAGCTCCACCAGTTACTTCCACTGTTCCAATGACATGGGACATGCCCTCGAACTCCAGCCATTTTTTCCCCTACAATGACAAGGATTGTCTTGCAAATGAGACTGGCTACTTTGTCTGGGCCCATTGAATGCACAAAGCCTACAGCTACTGTGGATTACTTAATGTTGTCAATGGGTCGCTCACTGAGCCAGCAGATGCCGCTGCACACGCTGTCTGGTCAAAAATGGATGCAGCAGCCTCAGCACTTCTCACTGGGTGTATAAAGGCAGAACTCGTAGTAAAAGTTGCCCACCTACTCACTGCAATGCTGCATGGGACCTACTCGCCCACTGCAGAATTCAATCAAGTCAGATCAGGATCAATAATCTACTGGTTTCGTCGTCTGACTAAGCACATGATGAGCAGCAGCAATGTATCGACTCATATCAACAAGTTCCAGGAAGCAATTCACTATCTCATGAATGCTGACTTAAACATACCTGAATGGTTCTTGGCCACTGTGCTACTATCGACCCTACCATATGATCCCAAAGATCCAGACTCATGGGACTACTTCATCAAGGGTGTACACATAGACAAAAGGACTACCACACTATCTAGCATCATATCAGAGACACTCGAGAAGAAGTGCCATCAAACACCAGCCAATGCCACCACCTCATTGGAAACAGCACTCACCACTTTAGAGCGGACTGCCTGCGCCATTGGTGCCAAGTTTTGCATAAACTGCAAAAGAGAAGGCCACATCAAGAATGAATGCTGGGCGAAAGGTGGTGGAAAAGAAGGCAAGGGGCTGAAACGAAGAGGCAAGCCTAAAAAGAAAGGGAAAGGGAACGAGAATGCAAAGGTCACCACTGAGGAAGGAGGGGATGAGACATCCAATGTTGTACTAGAAAAATGCCTCATGGCTACAGAGACTGCCACTGCTGTCCATCCAACCACAGAGACATTATCTCTGACCCCCCTACCAGTTGAAGACTCTGTGTACAGTGTATGTACAATGTCGAGCTTGACTCCCATCATAGATTCCAGCACATTGACCCACATCATTGCAGATCGCATGACATTCAAGTCCTACTCACCCTCATCAGGTAACATTAGTGGTTTCAGAAATGGCCAATTGGTCATCGCAGGTCGTGGCGAAGCACAACTGCTCGCCAGCAGACCATCAGGTGGCATGATCAACCTTAAACTACGCGACACATGTCATGTCCCATCATCCTCCATGCCTATTGTCTCAGTCTCATGACTCAATGATGCCAACTGCTATATGCTGTTTGGTACCAGTCGCTGTGTCACATTTGAACTCAAGGATGACGGACAGGTGATACATGACATATTTAAATAAATCGCACTGCATCATGTTTACCGCCACCAGACGAACTGACCACCTATACTACATGGACACACCATGCCACCGATCTGACATAGTCTACCACAATGTCACCCCCACTTCTAAGCTTGAGTTGCTACACTGCCAATTCGGTCACCTAAATTACCAATCTGTTTGTGTGCTCATCAAGAAAGACCTTGTGACAGGCATCAAACTCACACAGAGTGAGCTTCAATATGAGCCGCCTGTATGTCCATCATGTGCAATGGGCAAGATCACCAGAGCGTCGTTTCTGCTATCAGAGAGCAGTAGAGCAAGCTGGTTCCTCACCCTTATCCATTCAGACCTGTGGTCCAGCACCCATTCAAACAACTTCGGGCATGTGCTACATGATGACACTCACGGATGATCACACTTGATGGGTATCAACCCTATTTCTATGAAATAAGAGTGATATGTTCACTGTGTTCAAAGAGTGGAAGACAGAGATGGAAAATATGAGTGGCCAAACTATTCAGAAATTCAGAACAGATAATGGTGGTGAATATTTCAACAATGCTTGGATTGAGTACATGAAGCAACATGGAATTCGCTGGGAATCAACTACCCCTCACACTCCCGAGCAAAATGGCATATCTGAATGGCTCAACCGATCTATCATCAACCACATCTGCACCATACTAATTGACTCTGGCCTACCACTTTTCCTGTGGGCTGAAGCAGCCAACTACATTGTATATACCAAGAACTGCCACTCCACTCACTCCCTCAAGGATACCACCCCATACGAAAAACAACATGGGCACAAGCCAAATGCATCCTGTCTCCACCATTGTGGCTGCACAGCCTATGTACTTGACGACTTGCAAGGGTGTCAAAAGCTCGACCCGAAAGGGAAACATTCTATATTCATAGAGTATTCTGAAACTCAGAAGGGTTGGAGGCTGTATCATCCCGATAAGTGAAAAATCCAGGTATTCATGCATGTCACTTTCGATAATGCCAATGACCTGCACGACAGCTTCCAGGCTGAGGGGGAGTATCAATTCTCCTATAAATCACTCAGATCATCTTCATTCAGTGACGATGACACCAGCCAAGAAGCTGCACCACTACAGCCTCAACCTGTACAACAACCTGCCACTCAGCCTAACCACCCAGAGTAATCTCTGCCACAACATCCTCAACCTTGTGCTCGTCCTGAACTACCACCTCCCAGAGCTCCATCTACACGTGCTGCTGCTGTGAAAGCATGCACCACCATTGCTAAAACAGCAAAGCTAGAATGCTCGGATGATGAAAATTCAAGCCAAGATGAAGCCGAGGTAAACGATGCACTTATCATTGATTTGCCTGATGAGGAGGTCAACATCACATCCAGTGAAGACCCTTGCACATACCATGAGGTGATGAACTCACAAGACCATGTGGAATGGGAGCAAGCCATGCATAATGAGCTTGACTCAATCACTCAACTCAGCACATACCAACTGTTGATCGAGCACCATGTAGTAGCTCTCAACGCTACTTATATTACTTACTAGTAGTAGTGTAGTGTACCATATATGGAAATAGTCACACACTCCATGTAGTATATAAGTTAGAACTCAGTCGTCTGAGTTTGAATAACATCTTGTGTTCTTACCACAACCATCGCTTGTAGCAACACCTCTTAACCCTTGGTGAGTGTCAGGTAATCCTCTACCTTATCCTTGTTGCTTTGACACCAACTCACTGAACTCCCATCCAGTCGTGAAGCAATTAATACCAAATGGGTATACTGTATCAAATGTGATGAGATGGGATGCATTACATGCTACAAAGCCAGACTTGTCACATGTGGATTCACCCAAAAACCCGGAGTAGACTTTGACAAGACCTTCGCATCTGTTGCATGGATCAAATCAAATCATCTCCTTTGTGCTATCGCTGCTGCCCTCAACTGGGACGTCCATGTCATTGACATTGACTCAGCATTCTTAAACAGTGAGATGCCGGATGAGCAACCAGCATATGTCAAACAGCCAACTGGATTTGAGGCAAAAGGGAAAGAGCACCTTATATGGCTCCTACTTAAGGTGCTGTATGGACTCAAGCAAGCCGGATATCTCTGGTATCAAAAGCTCAAGTCCATTCTTGTCAAAATTGGATTCACCATCTGCCTTGCTGACCCCTGCATCTTTATCCACTGCCGAAAAACCAGTATCTGCATTATCACATCCCATATCAACAATCTTGGACTCTATGTATTGTCACTACCCAAACTCAAATAACTCAAGAACAAGTTTGGTGCTCATGTATCCTTTAAAGACCAAGGAGAAATACACCATATTCTGGGCATTGAAGTAATTTGAGACCATGCCATGTGTACCATCTCATTGTCCCACTGACGATACATTGACTTCATGATCAACACTTACTGTCTAGAGTCAGCGAACCCAGTTATCACCCCAGAGTAAACTGGCCTATGACTGTTGCGCCAGCACTTCCCATCCACGGATGAAGAAACACATGAGATGCACAATGTACCATACCAAAATGCTGTCAGAGCACTCAATCATTGTGCTGTTATGACACGACCTGACATTGCACATGCTGTACAACAAGTTGTGCAATTTGCAGCCAATCCTGGCTGCATTCACTGGACAGCTGTCAAGTGCATTTTGTGCTATCCTAAGGGAACACGAGACCTCATTCTCACTCTGGGGGGCAAACTTGATGGTGACATGATCACACCACATGCTTTCAGTGATGCAGACTTTGTGAACTCACCCGACAATGGCCACTCTGTATCAGGCTATGTGGTCAAGCTCAGCATTGGGACCTTCTCATGATCAGCCAAAAAGCAAATGGCCACGGTGCTCTCAACAAGTGAAGCTGAATACTACGCTGTTACTCATGTTGGACATGAAATCCTCTGGCTGTGCCATCTGCTCACTGAACTCAGATTCACTTAGACTCACCTGACCATGCTACATGTCAATAACACAGCCATGATTTGGATTCTAACCACACTGGATGAGATGTCCACAAGGACGTGCCACATCCGACTCTCGTTCTTTTGGATCAAGAATGAGATCGCACACAAACAAATCACACTGCAACATGTCGTTTCAGCTGAGAATACTGCCAATATATTTACCAAAGGGCTACCTACAGACACACATAGACATCTTGTACGTTTACTCAGACTACAGACACAGACTGACGCTAGCTGAGGAGGAGTGTTGATATATGCTACACTTAACACAAGGACAACAGCTTACCTGTTTAGGTATAATGTTCTCACAACCGTTCCTTACCTATTCCTATTCTTTTCATGCCACTCCATACATCCCTCAGTCGTTCTATTTACTTGACTGAGGTATGCACTTACACACTCATTATTGTTCATCTCACTGACGTGTACCTTAGCTCATTATAATATACAGTCATTCTATTCACTTGACTGAGCTCATTGTCATTACATACCTCCACACCTCTGTCAACTTTGGTTGAACCTCTGTTCCCCCCTTACCTATCTCCCTCGGATCTCATCAGACTTGAACCTGGAGGATCTGGACTTGACAGTATTTTTGTACTGCCTCCTTGTTGCAGTCTGCCTTCAGCAGCACTCGTACCATTGTAGGAACTGGTAGTTCCTTGTGTCTGCATCCCTTGCTTTTCCCCCCTTTTACAGTTCACAGGAAACTGTTGTTATATGTCCCTCAAAGTATCCATCCCATCCGAGTCCATCCCAGTTGTGTCCAAGGTCTGTCCTTTCATCCATGTTCAGGTTTTCATGAATCTGTGTCTGTATTACTGATCAGATCAACATTGTACACATTGGATGTTTCCCCACTCTGTCTCATTTACCCTTTTCCCTCACTATAACAACAAGTATAACCGCATAGAGACAGCATTGCCATTATATATAGCCTCAGGTCCATCAATCTGGTACTGACCACCATTGAGTCACTACCCCTGATGCAGGGCAGATGGGCTTTTGACCGCCACCATTCTTGATCATATAAAAAACTAATTTATATACCATTGCAGGTTTGTCCATGCGCCCTGAGAAGTTTTCACTAAGTACAGTCTCTGCTTGTCATACATTAGGATACGGTTCAGGCACAGTCTATGGTATGCCCTGGACTACAAAAAGTTGTGTTTTAACTACTAAATACAGAGGCTTGTTGGTCGTCATCATACACCGTCCAAACCTCTTTTGCTGTATCCATGGTCATCCATGACTCGGACCTTTGCTTCTGTTTTGTTTTATCTGTGTTTGTCTTTCTGTCTTTCCATCTTGAATAACCTTGATTCCATTTGGGAAGTCTCCACTACCCCTTCCATCACAACAACCTTACCAGAACCCCTTGGGATGAGTCATACTCACACCCACACTTTCACCTAAGTCTCTTTTCATAGAGGACACCATCACCCTGTTTCTCATCACTAACTGGAGCCCACCATGCGGGGTTCATCTAGGTTGTTAAGAAGGTTGCGAACTTACTCACACCTGAGTGTTTGGAGATCGACAATCTCCTCACTGACCTCCACTATTTAGATATCTCAACTGAGTCTGAGTTCTTTGTTCCAGTTATTCCTAAACGAGCACATCATAACCATATCTCCCCTTCTCTCCTTGACTCACCATTCGTACCAGGGGGCTTTATCCATTTAACTCCACAGCAGTCTGCTTCCTCTTTACATTACCGTTCCCCGGATCTCACTCCTCTCTCTCCCTTAACTCCTTCCCCTTCTTCTTCATCGTCGTCTGACTCTCCCACGTCAACACAAACATCAGTAAATCTTCACATTACTTAGTTACACTTGGCAGCACTTAGTCATTCTCGCCAAGTAGCCATGTGGTGTCAGTAGTTTTAAGTATACAAATATGAATCTTCTTTGATAACATAGGATCAGGGTCATACTAAATTTCCACAGCAGCAGTGATGGTTCAGAGCGATATATGCTAAAGTATGAAGGCTTGAGGTCACTGGGTTTTTGCTGTAAAGATGCTAGTTTGTCTGGTAGGACAAATCCTACTGGATTAGCATGAGGGAAAAGGGACTCTTAGAAAATGGGGAAAGAGCAGGGAAGAAGTCCCAAGGGGTCAACTTAGTAGACTGGTCAAAGTCTGGTTGTTAGTGATAAGGTCGGGCGTGAAGACCAGTAGTCCGATCGTCAGTACAGGTGTTGGTGAGGAGAGGAAAGACATGAAGATGTGAGACAAAGAGTTGGTAGGTGTTAATCGGTAGATGGTAACAGTGATAGTAGTTGTGAGCCAAATGGAAGCTGATTCTAATTTCCAAGTCTACAAACTTCATAGTCTGGGCTTACCTGGACCCTAGCTATGATCAAGGAAACCTAATATAAGGAAGACCAACCCTTAAGGTTGGTGCTAGTGAGTACGTAACCAAAGGAAATGAAACCTATAAGGTAATATAGACAATGGAGCAGTATCCATGGTATGGTAGCCATAGACCGAGATAGTCTGGGCTAATCCAGTGATACCAGACTAACGGGATGACTCCAGTCTTCGATGATAAGTGATAGGATAGGGTGTGGACAAGGTATGAGATGATGGACAATATGAAAGTGGAAGGATATGACCATAGGGACGCACCAGTCTCTCATTCTGAGGGGGACTTAGATACTGACTGTCCCCAGTCAGAGCAGTGGCATGCTGACTAAGCTGATGGAGTTTGAAGGTGGGGTGGACTTGTGGACGCATTGAGTCTTTATAAACCATGTATCCCTTTCTCTCTTCTCTCTTCCCATCCCACCAACATGTCTCAATTTGCAAGCCAGCTCGATCAATACCATGCCATGGCTGACATAGGTGCATGGGTGAAAGAGTTTGGGAATGCAATGGTGAGTGCCACATTATTGCGCTTGTATGGCACTAACAACACTCTGCTGCTACAGGATGAGTGGGATGTGACTCGCAGAGAGACTATCACCCTGTTCGTCGACACGGACCTTTATGACAACGTGGCGGCCACCATCGTGCAAGCAGAGCGGACACAGGCCAAATGGGTGGAGCGACAGAAGATGTCAGTGAATGAAGGGGCTGTGGCACCTGAGCTCACTCAGGCATCCGAGATGAAGGTCGAGGTGGCAACAAGGGAGGAGATCCTGGGGCCAGAGAAGGCAACAGTTTTGTCCGAAGTGGCTTCAGTTGCATTGTCGAAGGTCCGTCGCATTTTTGTTTTTGTTGTAGTGATGACGGCTAATGGTTTCACAGAGGGGGCATTCAGGGGAGAGCGGGAACGAGGAAGAAAGGAAAGGTCCATGCAGCAGAAGAAGACCATGGCTGGCAAGACTTCTGAGTCTTGAGCACTGGTGGAGTCCAAGGCATGCCAGAGTTGTAAGAGGGCTGATGTCACCGACCAGTGCACAAAGGGTACTGGTATAGCATGCATGTGCTGCAACCACCTGAAGGTGAAGTGCAGCTGGGCGGCTGGTCATCATGCTCCCCGGAAGAGGGGGCCGGTGGCAGTTGTGCTCGATGGGTCATCAGGTGAGTTTTAGTGAATTCCCCATATAGTCTGAGTTAACAGCAAACTAGGAGGAAGACTGGTGCGTGCCGCAGTCAAAGCTGGCCCTAGCAAGAGGGCTATGTCGCCCATTATCCTGGAAACCAACAACAACAACAACAACCCAACACCTGTAAAGGCTAGGGGAAAGGGGAAGGCACCAGCGAAGAAGACAACCGGTCAATCAGCACTCCAGAAGCAGTGGGACACCCTCACTTGGCAGCTCAACTCCCTCCACTCCTGGATGTACCAAATCTGGGCAAACCTCAAGGTGTTGGAGGTGGAGCAGGACAAGGTGTTGGCAGAGGTGAGCAATGTGGTGGAGGAGCTAGAGGACCTGGACATCTAAGTCCTGGCTTGTAGTCATATTCCACCGTGCATGTATAGTAGTCCGTAAATGTAAATGTGTCTGCCTGGTCGAGAGTGGCATGAATTGAAAAGAAAAGAAAAGAAAGGAGACTAGAAGTAGGGGAAAACATATGAGAGGGATAGTCCATTGTGCAAGGTACTGCTTGGCTTGGCTTTGTTGGTCTGCTCTTTACATCTATGCCTACCGGGGTAACCTCAGTCTAATGGTCGTCTTCAGTCTTAAACGGTCTTGGTCAACGGGCGCAGTGTCTCAGGGCATGGTAGAATGAAATGAGTCCGTTGTTCATATACATAAGAGACACAAGAATGAAGAGAGAGAAAGATCTTTTTATGAGTGTTTTTTCTTTTTATATCAGTTGAGCCTAGTATCGTGATGTCTGTTGGTTTTATTTTTCTCTTTTTGTGAGCTGTGTTTCGTGAGGAAATAGAGTCACCAGTCTAATCCCAGGGTAAAACGGAGGCTATGGTACGCAGGGTGGTTAGCCAGACTAGTTAGAGTTGAGCCCCTCCTGGTCCAGTAATTGATTACTATGATCATCGACGTTTGCTCCAGCCAGTTTGTCCAAGTCATTGTCATCTAGACTGGTAAGATCAATAACCAGGACTTTAGAATGGATATGCAGGTAATAGGGAACAAGATGGAATGCTGCATATCGCAGTTTCGAGACTGTGCCGTCCAACTCCACTAGAATATCCTCCAGTAGTCCAGCAAAGGATTGCCATTGGACTGAGGAACCTTGGCTTCGTCTTTCAGTTCAGCTCTTTTTTGATGCAAGAATTCTGGACTAAGACCAGACTACCAGGACGGAAGTTGAAGTCTTTGATCTGGTTTTTGAACACTGCCTCAAAATGCTTGATAGACTTGAAGTGAGCCTTACTCCAAGTCCTCCTGATGCTTTTGGAGCTGACAGGCTCACCAAGTGATTAGTCTGGACAGGGACATTGGGTCTGTATCTGGTGGGGGCATGAGGAAGGTAGCCTCTGCGATGTCAAAGGGGAAAAGGGGCTCGACACTGTGAACCATGAAATATGGTGACAAACTGGTTGAGCAGAGTATTGTTACTCGCTTGGCCCAAAAGACCGAGTGAATGGCAGCATGCCAGCGTAACTCCCCCCCCTGGGTAGTTTTGATGATGGCCTCCCAGACATCGTAATGATGCTATTCAATGATACTGTTAGCTTGGGAGTTGTAGGGGGAGATCCAGATATGTCGGATATCGTATTGGTTGGTGAGAGTGTCTAGGGCTTGGACGAAAGCGGGTCCATTGTCAGTAACTATTTCAGATAGAGGACCCCATCAACATAGGAGGTCCTCAAAGATGAAAGATGCGAGAGAGAAGGCATTTTCCAAATGCAACATACACCATTCCAGGTAAGCAGACAAAGCGCAGTGGGCCTGGATGATATACCAATAGCCGCCAAACCAGGGCATCAGCATGGTGTCAATATGGGCCCTGCAGAATAGTCCACTAATCACCAGTATGGTTGGCAGTATATGGAAATGGTTGGTCTGCCATGCCTGGCACTCGTGACAGGTTCTGACAAACCATTTTACATCATCAACAAGCATTGGCCACCAGAAGTGCAGCAGGAGCCTGGTCCGGACTGTGTAAACTCCCTTGTGCCCAAGGTCATTGTGGGCTTCTTTGATCAGTCCATACCATTGATGCTCTGCTATGACCAACTGGTGACGTCCATGTGGCTCCCTTCACCATAGGGAGCCGTTGAGGACAAAATATTTGGTGGCAGCATTGACAAAAGACTGGAAATCTGCATCAGAAAGGTGAGTAGGGCGCTTGCAAATTTTGAGAAAATCACAGATCAAGTCAATCTGGGCATCACGTGTGATGGCTTTAGTAGACTGTGGGATATGGGGTGAGTCCGAAGAAGAGTCCAGCTCAAGGAGGGACAACGATAGAAGAGACTGGTAAGTATGGGGGGAAAGTGGTGTAACCAGTAGGTGATAAGGAGGCTTGATTTGTCGAGGGCAAAAGTGGACGATTGAAGGAGAAAGTGATGCAAGCAGTAACAACGGCATCAACAAGGGGAGGCGCTTGATCATTGAGCAAAGTAATGCAAAAAGAATAAGAATTGTCTAGCCAATCTTAAATGCCATTATCCTCAGGTGGATCATCATCAGCATGAGGTCATCTAGATAGACTGTCCGGCCCGGTGTGTTTAGCAGCCAGGACATGACGAAGTTCAAAGTGGAAAAGAAGGATACTGGCAATCCACTGGTTGATGGTTGCATTCGGCTGAAGATCAGGGTTGTTAATCATGCCCTTCACATATTTTGCGTCCATTTCTACAATGAGATTTGGAATGCCAAAGATGAATACATGGACTGCTTGGAGTGCCCAGAGCAGTCTGTATAGCTCAAGCTTGGCCTATGAATAGCGGCTCTCAACGCTCATGAGGCTAATCGAGCAGAACTGGTTTGGATAGTGCTTGCCATCCTTGCATTCCTGCAATAGAATGAAACCAACTGCAATAAGTGAGGTGTCCACGGCTAGAACTACCTCTCGACCAGACAAATAGTCCAGGCGGCGAAGTGCCGGGACTGAATGATCTCATTCTTTAGATGGTTCATCACAGTACGCTGGACCTCCCCCCATTCAAAGGGAGTATCCTTTCATGTTAGGTCAACCAAGGGACAAGAGATAGCAGCAAAGTTTCAGATGAAAATACAGACTACACCACAGGTCCTGAGAAACCCATTGTTATGATTGCTACGATAAGCATTTGGACCTAACACTTTTCTTTTCTTTCAACCCTATCTATTTCTTTCACGCACTCATGTGCATTTTTTTCATCTCCACCCTATTGCTTCTATTCACAAACATGCATATCTCATCTCCCACATCTATGTTTCTCAATCACATTAGATACACATCGCAGCCTCATGCTGTAACATACATGCGCACTACACATATATGATCGCACATGCCCTTCCCTCATGTTACCCAGTACCAAGGATACTTACTATACATAGCAGTAGCATAGCTTGGTCTGTGCGCATGTACTAGTAGTATAAATACTATTCCTAAGTAGACCAAGACTCCCCAGTCTTCTTCTCTTGGAGTTCTCCCCTTAAAGACAACTCTACTCTTCTCTTCCCTTTTGTCTTTCTCTAGCCCAGAGTGACCTAGCAAGCTTCACTTAACAGTGAGTCTTTAAGGGCCATTTCACCCATGGACTTGCATGAGGGTCTCGCATTCCGGCCAGTCATGTATTTTCTGAACTTTGTCTTCGTGTGTGATTCATCCGTTGAAGGTGCATTTGTGCCTGACTATGGTGGTGTCTGGGGTGGAAAGGACAAATCTTTTGATGGAGACTGTTGCATTGATGTTTTGGAGTCGTTGCAGGATTCTGTGGACAACAATTAGGTGATTCCCAATGAACTTCCAAATGCCCAAGTTCTCCGGGATGGTCTCGAATGAACCATCTGGTCCTTGAAACTGGGTAGTTTCAGTTTTGAGTGGTAGGTTGTCAATAAATGGCATGGTGTGGAGTGGTATTTCGTCCTGTAGGATAAATTCCATATCGACTTGGTAAATCTGGACAGTGTTAGTATGACCCATTGGGAGAGTAGTGATGCAGTGGGGACCAAGCGGACTATTGAATGTTGTCATGTCCTGTAACTCAACATGCAATGGGCGCTGGTCATATCCTGCAAACAGGTCCATCATACCATAGACTACATACCCGCCCAACGACTCGGCAAGGTGCTCAACAAATGGAGGGATGAATGAGTCCCATATGGTTACAGCATTGAGGGGTTGGAGGTCATGGACTACACGCAGAGTCTTACCATCCTGCTTGAGCACGCAGAACCAGTGAGACTGGTAAGCAGCAGCAGACAGCTCATAAACACCGGAGGTGATCTGGTCTTTGATTATCTGGATGGCCTGGTCCCATGACGATGGTGGAATGGGGATGTTGCATAAGATTCACGGAGTATGAGGAATGGTGGGGATCTTGACCAGTGGAAAGTACTGTTCGTCGAGGCATTCTCATTCGGTTGGAATCCAGGCAAAGGCGGTCTCATGATTGAGAACAATCCACCAGACTAGCTTGAGTTCTTCTGGCCATAGCCAGTTTGCGGGGTCAAGGTCAAGCTTGCCTGACTGTTACGGTCTACGAAGGGGGTAGTCATTTTTCTTTCATTTTTCATTTGACTCTTTCGCTCGCCTTTCCTAGTCTCGCTCTGTCGTCACCATACGTGGTTGTATTCGTAGTGGAGTCGTCCTCCACATTACCAGATACGTTCTCTCGATCTGTTTCTCTTTATGTCTCACACG
>JBBPJP010000631.1:0-17753 GCA_038088775.1 Boletus barrowsii | reverse complement strand
GCTCTGCGCGATACTAGGCTGCAATGACTATCATGGGCTGATCCTGACACAATCATGTGCTTTATCTTACCCATTCCCTGCTGAACACCCCGAGCCGACAGAGAGGACCCATCAACGTTACCGTTTCGAACGTAGACGCCGTAGCATGTGGTGGATTCCACTCGTCCAGCCTAGTAAACATGACTGCTATACTCTTGACGGAGACAAGTGCTTCCACGCCACCCACTACGCCTCGCCAGGAAGAGTCACCTCCTGCCAGCCCCTCGGGTCTGAAGAGGGACGAGTGAAATAAGAGTTGCCGTAGGACCGGACCAAGTACGCCATCAATTTCGTTGTCCGGTTCGAAACGCCGAGCAAGGTCTTGAAGAAATGGTTCAACTTCTATTGGCGACAGGACATAATTCGAGGAAGACGCGGTTGTGAGTGGCGTGGAGAGAGCAGACAGTGACAGTAGCGAGGTAACAAATTCAGATGGACCAATTTCTCGCCTGTGCTAAGTATAAGAGTGGCGGTGTATGATGCATGGGTTAACACGCACCCTGCGGGTTGGGGGAACATTTCTGGATCTTGCAGAGTGAAACCTGCGTAACTGATGACGAGATCTCGTATCTTTTCAAGGAGGGTAGATGCTTGCTGCATCTCGTTGACTGGATTCTATCGAACCAATATGAGCATTGGGTCCACACACCATGGGTTATACCGACCTTCTTGACAAGGTTTGATTTTGCGCTATTGATGCGTTTCCAGCAGCCGACCAAATACTCGTACACTGTCATTTGGGATGGGAGGGACGCAAGCACGGAAACATAATCCAAGTCATCCCTGGACACGGCTCCGTAAGAGATGAATGGTGAGTGCAACAACTGAACTCACGACATCGCCTGAGGGTCCAACTCTAAACGAGATATAAGAAGGCGATCGGCAATGTCTCCGGTGAGATCCATTGTAGAGGCTGTCCCGTGCCTCGGTTTGGTTGTACAAGGTAATGGGTAGAACCCACTCACAGTATCCCTCTGATGCAAGTTCGGTTTCGAGGCCCTTGAGCCATACGATGTCAAAGTTGCTGCGCTCCGCTACTGAGCTCTACTGATTATGAGATGTCTGAAGCGACGAGTGGTGCGATGGCAAGTACCTTGAGTGTAACTTTGAATATCTGAGTGAGTGTCTCATCTTCCCATGCATGTATGTCCAGCTTCGTGAGTGGGAGTGACTTCCTCTTGAGCGGCACAGAAGGCATCTGTGTCTGTTGGTGCTGGGCCGGGAGAGTCTGAGCTCGTTTTGGCTGGGCCGGCTTGGGTGCTGGCACGGACGGTGATGCAGCGTCGGGCGATGGCGCACTTGATCGCCCGACCTGCAACTTTGCAAGACGCTTTGCGCGGATCTGCAGGGCAATTCAGCGTCAGCAAGACGGGTCAGTGAGACTGTCCGTACACGATCGGCGTCGTCTTGGGGGTCTGTCATGGCCGTAGTTCTGAGAGTCGAATGAGACGCACGTGACTCCCCTCTTTGACCATGTTCTTGAACTTGCTCGCGACTGCGCGGTCGTTCTCGACGTCGGCCGTAGCAAACTTTCCAAAGCTCAAGACACACAGCGGTGCAAAAAAGAGATGGTCCGCCATCGCCAGCGGAAAATTCAAACGAGTTGCGTGCTTTGTGCCAGAGTCCAACTCGACCGACTGACCCCATGATGTGACAGGCGCATGCCAATCATTCGCACAAGAATGTATCAAAGAGACCTGCACGGAAAAATAACCTCGCTCAAACGGTGTACTCTAGTCAATCCCAGACAGCCACCCTGAAAAAGCTGCTCCCGTATGCTTGAGCAGCATACCTAGGTCAGCCGATCCACCATGTATCATTGAAATTTATTCATTCCTGCATCAGACGATACCCTCCATGGCAGCCTGCATGTAATTTAGAGCCAGAAGCGGTCGCTCCCCTCCATAGATCAATTGCGCTCTTCTACCTCTGTTTCATCCATCGCTTTGCCCTCTGCTTGCTCTAGTTTCTTCGCACTCCCTCCCCCAAAGAAGTCGCGAATGCGCCTCTGTTTGGGGTCATGTTCGACGATTCCCTTTTGACGCTTCTTAGAGCGACCGTCAAGAAAAATGAGCAGGGTCCTGAAGGTGGTGACTCACGACGTTGTCAGTGTGCTCGTGTCGATTCACGTCGGTTACCGCGACAATCAATGGGGGTAGGTTCTCGAGCTCATTGGTTAATTGCGGTACATGGGCGCCGGGCTGCACACGCTTGGTCAGGCGCACCAGCCAAAGAGGACCAGATAGCACCTTGGGTTGTACAGTGACTCTGGTCCAAGCGGTATTCTGTAAGCCTTTGTAATCTTTAGCCGGTGAACCGCCAACGCTCCGCTTCAGCAGAGCGGGTACTAGTTCACTAATGCAGATACCATGGCTAACCACAGCGACGTGTATGTCTTCGACGCCCGAAATTGCACGGGAGAGGTGGGGCTTCAGTACACGATCGCGGATGAAGCGTTCCGCCCGTACAGCGACATCATCCAAACTCTCTCCGTCGGGAAATTTTTCATCTCGCTCAAATAAAATCGGGTATTGACCATCCCTGAAATGATCATCAAGCGATTTACTGGAAATCCGATGCAGCATCCACGGATGACCCTCGGCGTCCCCGAAGCATTGTTCTCGGATGTCTCGATCTACTTTGAAGGATGGCTTTGGATCGGCCTGGTCGTCCAGGAGAGCCACAGCGGTTGCATGGGCACGCTTGAGGTCTGAGGTGATGATGGCATCCAGACGCGTATTGGCGTAGGATTCGCCGAGCGCTTTGGCTTGCTGCGGATGATGTTGAGATGAGTACTGAGCGAAAAGATGGAGCGTGTTGTGCTCACTCGTACTCCTGGTAGCTGGATTGGTCAAGCTCGGATAATCGATGGATGTCACCCACCGAGTTCGCTCAGTTCTGCGTCCTTGTGGCCCGCCCAGATTGGTTTCTGCGCACAGAGATGAGGGTGGAGTTACACTGCCAAAGTGCCAAGTACTCACGAGGTTATCGAGAGATTCTCCGTGTCTGATCTAGCGTCGATGATTATATAGCGAATTAAAACGATGAATGAGAGCTTACAAAGGATACGACGAGCACCATGATGGTATGATTTGATCGATTGTTCCCGAGTTTATAATCTCACCGCTTGTCTCTTCCCCACCATCATCAATGGCCTCCAACACCACCGCTGAACGCGATGCCCACCTCTTATCCATCGGACAGCAATGCTCCGAGTCCTCGTGTCTCCTCGTAGACTTCCTTCCATTCAAGTGCCAGCATTGTTCAAAGAGTTTCTGCGGAGAGCACTTTCTCGTCGCAGCACATCACTGTCCGCAATACGACGAAAGCAAGCATAATCGTGTCGCTCCCAGTTGTAAGTCGCTCTCACTTGATCGTCAATCGCTTGTTCACGTACATCCTAGGCCCGTTATGCAATACCCCGGTTGCTATACCCCCTGGAGAGGACCCCAACATCCGCATGGAACGTCATATCAGTACAGAGTGCAGCGTCGTGACGGGAAAATCCGGCAGGACCAGGTCTCAGCCCGCGTGTGCTCGAGGTAAATGTGGAAAGGTTCTCTATGCGCCGATCACATGTGATGTGCGTTCTGTTTCTGCTGCCTTGCAAATACATCCTGAAGCATCCCACAGGCCTGCAAGAAGCAGTACTGTGCTCAACATCGCTTCCCAAAGGATCACAACTGCTCGAGCACCACGTCGACCACAGCATCCTCTTCCAATTCGCGCAGCATACCTTCGTTGGCAGGTTTCAAGCTCCCTACCAAGACTCCCACTGCGCAGAAGTCGAACGCATCCAGTGCTCGCGCCCGTCCCGTGGCCACATCGTCTGGGGCTTCGACTTCTTCAAATGTTACTGCGTTGAGCATGCCTTTCTCCAAGTCTGACCGGTGAGTCACGTCTCGGCCTTCTCTCTCGGTAAACACTCATAACGCGTTAGCACGCTTTCTTCCCCCACATCTCCACCTAAATCCCCGTCACTGTCGTCGCCAACCGCCGAACTCAAACCATCACCCGTCGAACGTCGAACAACTTCCGATTCGCAAATCGCGAAAATTCTGAATCCTCTGTCTTTTGTTCCCCCGCCCATTTTTGCTACGGCTTGACATACCCTTCAATACGCATCGTTAGTCGCGCCAAGGCGGAAAGAGAGAGCAAGAGGAAGGCCATGTTGGACCGGGCGAAGAAGGGCGTACGTGTACCCAAGTAATATCACCACAAAAGCACTGACGCGACTACAGCTTTTGACCGAGCAAGAGAAGCTGCTGCTTGCGGAGGAGGAGGCGCAGCGTGCCAAGGGGCTGTCGTCAAAGAGTGACAAGGATTGCACCCTCATGTAGTTTATGCGTTTATCTTAAAGTTAGAGGGCTCTAATAGTACTCCCCTGTCACGTGATCATCCCACCTTACCACTACACTTCATCTTGGTCGATGTCGGATTCAGAAAACGAAGCAACCGTGCTCGGAAAGCGAGAACGGGACGAACAGAATGTTGTACCAGCTCCCGATGCTGATGACCAAAGCGACGACGACATCGGGCCAATGCCCATGCCGTCTGACGCGAACAGGACCGTGAAGAAGAAACGAAAAGGTGAGCGCATCATGCCTACCCTTGCTCGCAGAACATCCCTGAGCTCGCACCAGTCCTTCCACATGAAAAGCTATACCTCGATCATCTTCCAAATGCAGACCAATATTACCAGTCCTTCATGCACCGGGACGCGCTCAACTTTTGCGTCATGACCAAGTACGTCTTGTGCGCGAGCACGTCGTCAAGTACGCTCATTCTTGTTGCAGGACTGATTTCCTTATCACCACATCCATCGACGGTCACTTGAAATTGTGGAAGAAGCAAGTAACGGGGATCGAATTCGTAAAACACTTTCGAGCACACGCGTCACCCATCGTAGGCGTCTCAGTGAGCGCAGACGGGCAGTTGTTTGCCAGCGTCTCCGAGGACGGGTCGGCAAAAGTATTTGATGTCGTCAACTTTGGTATGTGTGATTCGCCCCCGTCGAATGCTTTGTGCTGACACGAACCGGAAAAGACATGATAAACATGCTCAAGCTTGGCTTCGTACCACATGCATGCTGTTGGGTGCACAAGCGTGGTCAGGCTCAAGGGCTGTTGGCAATGTAAGTCTTTGGACGTTCTCCCGTGTCGTCTTGTTACTCACTCCTTGGGTGCAGTTCGGAACAAAGTTCTGGTGTGATCAGGATATATGATGGCAGAGGCGACGAGAAACCCCTTGTCTCTGTCGAAAAACTCCACCGTTCACCTGTTCACCTAATGACTGTGTGTCTCGTTCTATTCGAATCCTGGTCAAAGTATTCAAAACTCTTCAGTATAGCAACCGATATGACACGGTTATATCTGCAGACGAAAGTGGATTTGTGGAGTTTTGGCAACCCATAGAATCGTTCGAGCTGCCAAGGAATATTCCTGGGATGTGGTCATTCAAAAGCTCAACCGATTTATACGAATTCAAAAAGGTAAATCTTCGTTCCATGGAAAGGAGCATCATAACACATGTTCCTTAGGCGAAATCAATACCTACATGCATTACCCTCTCCCCCGATTCCAACTCATTTGTGACATTCTCTCTGCCCGACCGGCAGGTTCGCATATTTTCGTTCCTGTCTGGGAAATTAACTCGGAAATACGATGAATCCCTTACTGCGATCCAAGAAATGCAGCAAGCAGGGACGGCCGTATACAAGGTCGAGGACATGGAGTTCGGCCGACGCCTTGCAGTGGAACGTGAACTCGAGATGCCCGGTCCAGACGGACGGATACCAGGAATGTGGAGCAACGTCGTATGGGATGAGAGTGGGGCATTTGTCATCTACCCGACCTTGCTTGGGATCAAAGGTTTGTCCCTACTGGGTTCCAGTCTGCAGTGCTTGACTGTTCTTATCTAGTGGTAAACACGGTAACGAACCGCGTCGCCAGACTGTTGGGAAAAGACGAGGCCGTCCGATGGATGAACCTTACCGTGTACCAAGGAGCACCTGCTAAGAAGGGCCTTACAACATTGGCCATGGTTGCATCCGCAAATCCCATCCTAGCCAACAAAGCCACTCGTGATCCAATTCTGTTTTGCACGGGCTACAAACGCCAAAGGTTCTATCTTTTCACGCGCTCAGAACCAGAGTATGTGGAACGAATGGCATGCATCGGTGATCGAAACTGATGACTCTCCTTAGGGATAGCAAACTCAACGATCGCGATGTTTTCAATGAAAAGCCTACCCGCGAAGAACAGTCCATCGCGACTGCCACCGCGGTTGGCAAAGGTGGTCCATCCCCGCTCGCCAACTCTGCGGTCATCCACACATCAATGGGAGACATACACATCCGGCTGTTCCCCAACCACTCACCAAAGGCAGTTGAAAACTTTGTGGGTCACGCAAGAAGTGGGTACTTTGAAGGCGTCATATTCCATCGTGTCATTCCAAAGTTTATGATTCAAACGGGAGACCCGCTCGGAGATGGCACTGGAGGTATGTCGATCTGGGGAGGAGAATTTGAAGATGAATTCTCAGACGAGCTCAAACATGATCGGTATGGTGGCAACGGATACACGAAAGGCGTCGATTGCTAACGTTATGTCAGTCCATATACCGTCAGCATGGCCAATGCAGGTCCGGGCACGAACGGGTCGCAGTTCTTCATCACGACGACAGCAACACCGTGGCTAGACAAGAAACACACGATATTTGGGCGTGTCTTTTCTGGACTCGAGGTTGTTCACGCGATCGAAAACGTCAAGGTAAACAAGGTAGATAAGCCATTCGAAGATATCAAAATCGTCAATGTAGATGTAGACTAGCGGTTTTTGCTTTGATTATGATGGTTTATAATGCTACTCTTTCTAGGGTTTCTGTGCCATGGGCGACAATAATGGATGCTCCTAAACGCTCAAGAACAGCCGCAAACTTGTTGTCAAGTTTTCTGATCACTGTACTGGGTGACAATTCGACGTAACTGCGGGCGAGAACCTGTGGGCAGGAAAATTTCAACAACACATATTCTCTCCCCAAAACCAATGCGAAATCCGACGTTTCGCTCGTCCATTTGCAAGAGACCGTATAGATGTCCAGAGGTTCCAGTTCCAGAAACGATGTCTGGGTCGAAAACGCAGGGACATATGCAACCGGGTAGTCGATCACAACCGCCGCAAGCGGGATGAGGATCTCTTGGGTGTAGCACTCGGACAAGGAGAGCACCAGCGCGTCGGGGGACTCTGCCATGATGGATCTCACGCCCTCCAGCGCCTCGCGGAGTGCGTCGGGGGGATCGTTTAACTGAGACACGACGATGAGGGGCGCGGTGCTGCAAGGACGGGGTACCCTTGCTTACCACCGATAGGCACTCGTCCAGCTTGATAAACACACATTCCCCGGCCCTATCGAGCAGCGCCGCGATCCTGTCTTGCAAGCGCGGGACGTGGACCCAGAACGACTGCGTCGTAGGGGTATGATGCCAGACCATGACATGGTTGAATACCGCGCTCTATGATCGTATCACGCGGATCGTTACAACGGGGGAATGATACGGTCGGTACGTGGAAAACGTCCGCCAGCGCACCTTTGTGCGGAGGGTCATCAGGAGAGTGCGGAAGGTGTCCGTCGGGTTGGGTGGGCAGAGCGTGTCTACCAGATAACCTGTTCTAGGAGCCCGATCACCAACGACGTTGGATGAGGCGTCTCGTGGTACTCACCGGACGCCGTGCGCTACCAAGCAGACATGGATGGCGAATTCGAGTCGCTTGGTATGAGCTGAACGGTGTAGCGTCTTGATATTGTTGATTTCATCCAACACCAGAGTGAGGAGTGAAGATGTGAGGTTGCTCATGTGTGTGCTTGCCGCAACAGAAGGGACAGAACTTCATCTTGGCCTTGCCCCGTCCATAACACAACATGTACAAAAACCAAGTACTCATGCGCCAGGTGCTCTGTATTGTAATTTCTCCAACTCCAACATGTCTTCGTCCGCCTTTCTTATCCACCCGTGAACTGCATAGACGACATATGTCAGAAACCCTGGGATACACCACCACACGGTCGTCTGCCATGCCCGGCCTGAATACACAGAGAGCAGTGGCCCAGCGGCAGACCACACAAACGTTTCCCAGAACCCGATTGCCCGAATTGCCCGTCCAGCGATGACAATGTTCCAAGGGTGGACGATCAGACTCAGGTTGACGTGAACGAGAATAGCGATGTAGGCCAGGATGCCACTCATGTCCAGCGGGGCAGTGGCTCGGCCATCCTCGGGAGATGGAGGAAAAATCACAAAGAGTGGGGTCGTTCGGTCCGAGAGCATGTATAGGACATATCTGCGACGACAACAAGGGTTCAGAAAGGGCATGGGCGAGCAAAGGAACGGAAAACGACGCACAGCAGACACGACAGTCCGAGCATCGCTTGTAACGCGATTCGATTCTGGTTGTTGGACGACACGTTTTGTTCCTTGATTCGCTCCACCACCTCTGCTTGTTCTGCGAGTCTGTAAGCACGCATGTATGTGAGCTGATTCGCTATGGAAGACTACCTTGTTCATCGAGCACTGGTCTGCCATTGTCATGCTGCTCTGACTGGAAAGTGAAAGGGTTTCGTTTGCGAATTGCCTGCATGGCTGGTGATGGTCGGTGGAGAGCGTCAAGCTGCGGCTGCAGGGTCAATTGAATCTTTTTGTAGGCGGGTTCGGCGCAGCATGAATACGGGCAGAGGGCAGAGTGTTGCACTTGTTTACGTCCCATCACCCTGAAAAGGTCAACAGCCCTAGGGGCAAATTACCCGGATATAGTCATCTTTCATCTCAACGTCCACAATGGCAACAGAAAGTCCCCTAGACATCGTCCCAGGACAGTTTGATGACGCACTGGAAGACGATCCACGACAGGACGGCCACGATAACCAGCTTCTCGAGTGGTCAGAGCCCAGCGACGACGAGGACGACCAACTCAGTGGAGACGACTTTGAGGACGACAGAGTAGAAGATGAAGACTGGGAGATCGCAGAACGAGGCGCGTCTACTTTTGATCATTCACCCGTCCTGACGTACGAATAGCGCATATTCAGATTTCACAAAGCAGTACAATCGTCTGCGCCAGCACGTCGCTGTCCGTAGCGGAAATGTCCAAGGCGTCGCTTCCTCCACCGACAAGAACGCTGCTGTGGCGCCACTCCCTGCCGTCAACCATCCTCGCAATGCAACCGCCGACGCGCATGCCAAAAACAGGACAGCTACCCAACTGGCAGCATTGTCAAAGTATTCCTCAAAGATTTCCAGGATAGATCAGCCATACGCGATGGGCGTTGGCGTCAACCGAAAGGGCCCAAGCTCGTACGCAAATGCAAAAGACAAATCAGATCGAGCTACTTCCGAACAAGTACTCGATCCTCGGACGAGAGTGATATTGTTCAAGATGATCGGTCGTGGGTTGCTTCAAGAAATCAATGGATGCATCAGCACAGGAAAGGAGGTATGCCGCCGTACCCCCCTTTATCGTCAGCTGTCTTAGTTTGGGTCAGGCAAACGTTTATCACGCCGTCACGCCAGACTCTGCGCACTTGGCACTTAAAATCTACAAGACATCTATTCTTGTCTTTAAAGATCGCGACCGTTATGTTACGGGCGAATACAGGTTTAGGAGAGGGTACAGCAGACACAACCCTCGCAAGATGGTACGGTTATGGGCGGAGAAGGAAATGCGCAATCTGAAGCGTCTAGTCACCGCTGGGATATGTTGCCCAGAACCCGTCGAGGTTCGAGAGAACGTGCTTGTGATGAAATTCCTGGGCGATCAAGATGGGTGGTATGTGTTGCTCGCAGATCGCACGTTACCGCAACAATAACGCTATCGCAGGGCTTCGCCACTGGTAAAAGATGCACAGATACCGGCGTCAGAGTATCCTTCATTATACGAGGAATTAGTGCTCAGCATGCGACGCATGTACCATCGATGCAAACTCGTGCACGCCGATCTATCGGAATACAATATCATCTACCACGATGGTCATCTGTACATCATCGACGTCTCTCAAAGCGTCGAACACGACCATCCACATGCGTTCGATTTCCTTCGAAATGACATCAAGAACGTTGAGGAATTCTTTGGGCGTTTTGGTGTCCAGTGTCTCGGACTCAGACGGTGTTTTGAGTTCGTTACCAAGGACCGATTAGGAGATAACGGGTCACAGGAACACGACGGCCAAGTTCTACAGCGGTGGATCACGGAGGCGGGTGGATCCGCCGATGGTGACCACTCTCAAGATAGTGTATTCTTGCGGTCATACATCCCACGGACGTTGAACGAGGTCTACGACCCAGAGCGCGACATCGATGTCCTCAAAGGGGGGGAGGGCGAGAAGCTGATCTATGCGAATACTATCGGGTTGGTCGAGTCAGACGGTTCGTCTGAGTCATCAGAGAGCGACGAGGAGGAGGAGGAGTCAGGTGCCGGAGCGGAGAGCCCCCCGGGGACATCGGCACGAGGACCGAGAGGTTAAAAAGGCAAGTGGTTGTCCCAAAACGGATCGCCGACAGCTGAGCCGAGCCTCGTGTGCAGGAACGCAAGAAGGCGGTCAAAGCGGAAGCACGGGAGAGGCGGAGGAACAAGATGCCAAAAGCGGAAAAAAAACGGAGGATCAGAAATTCAAATTCTCGTCACACGTAGTCTATGCATCCGTCACGCATCCATGGCTGGCATCTGTCACCGTCTTGACGTATTTATACAGAGTGCCCTGCGTCACCTTGAGTGCTGGGGCTCTCCATCCTTTTCTACGGCGTTCCATCTCCGCGGGAGAGACGTCCAGTTGGATGGTGTTCGACACCGCGTCGACCGAAATCGTGTCCCCGTCTTCCACGAGAGCAATCGGACCACCATCCTGCGCCTCGGGCACGACGTGGCCGATGCAGAAACCATGTGATCTACAACCCCCGGATCAGATCCGCAATATCCTAAACCTTGGCGCTTACCCTCCACTAAAACGACCATCCGTCAGGCACGCAACGTCGCGGCCCAGGCCCGCACCCATGATCAGACTCGTCGGTTTGAGCATCTCCCGCATGCCCGGACCCCCTTTGGGTCCAAGGTACCGGAGGACGACAACTGTCTTTTCACCCCGTCGAATGGACCCGGTCTCAACAGCAGTGATGAACTCCTCTTCAGTGTCAAACGTCCGCGCCCTGCCGGTAAAGGCTAATCCTTCCTTGCCTGTTATTTTGGCGACAGCACCCCCGGGGGCCACGTTTCCCCGCAAAATACTAGCGTTCGCGCGTTTCATAATCAGACTTGACTCATACACGACCGATCTCACCGGATGTGTCCAGTTGGTTTGAGGGGGTTGTCAAGTGGACGGATGATGTCTTGAGTGGCAGAGAGCTCGCCATACTTGTGAACCCAGCGCTCAAGGTTTTCCCCGAGAGTCTTGCCCGTAACGGTCAAGATGTCCCCGTCAATGTAGTTGTTCTTTAGCAGGTAATGAAGGACCTCTGGACGTAACTCAATGCATCGTTCCAAAGAAAAACGAAAGACGACGCACTAGGCACACCGCCAATGTTGCTAAGATCCTCCATCACATATTTACCACTTGGCCTCAGATCAGCCAAGAATGGAGTGGCATCTGATACACGAGCAAAGTCATCGATAGTGAGCGTGATGCCGACGGAGTGCGCTATGGCAATCAAATGCAACACGGCATTGGTAGAACCGCCGAGAATCATGACCAGAGTCTACTTTAACAAATTCTCTCGAGGCTGCATCGTGACAACGTGTAGGCGAAGAATAACGCACCATTGCATTTTCGAATGCAGCCCTTGTCATGATGTCTCTTGGCAAAATATTTTTTTCCACCAGATTCCGCATAGCAACGCCAACGGATTTGCATTCGTCTATCTTTTCCGCGGATTCGGCGGGGAAGGATGACGAACCCGGTAATGTCATCCCAAGAGCTTCCGCAGCGCTGGCCATCGTGTTTGCTGTATACATCTTCGTGGTACTCAGTATCGCGATATACAAGTGATGGATTACTACCCACACCACCACAGGCGCCTGGCCCAGGACAAGCATGCCGCACAGTATTATATCGGTAAGCCTCTGCCTCGGAAGTTTGCCCATCCTGCAAATATTTTCCGTACGACTGGAATGCAGAGATGATATCAAGCTGGGGCTGCCCTTCGCACGAACCCGCGCGGATGGTACCTCCATAAACCATCAGACCAGGTCGGTTGAGCCTTCCGACTGTGGACACGTTAGACACGGACCGCCCCTGTCTATGAATTACCCACGGGCCATGAGCACACCGGGCATATTTTTGTCGCATCCTGGGACGACAACCATACCATCGAGCCAATGGCCACCCGCGGCGGTTTCAACCTGGTCTGCGATGAGATCCCTTGATTGCAGCGAATAGTTCATTCCAGCTGTTCCATTGCTGATGCCATCGCTGACACCGACAGTGCCAAACTGGTACCCGATCATCTCGGAATTGCGTATCGATGCCTTGATGACCTGTCCGAGTCCCAGTAAATGTCTGTTGCATCTGTCACACACACGACTGAGTTTTCGCTGCGTTTCAGGTGTATTACAACAATGCTCACGGGTTGCCCTCGTACCTGCAGCGGAGGTTAGGGACGATAGGAAAACAAGGAACGACGTGGATGGGTCACCAGACACTAGCGATGCCAACCATGGCCTTTTGCAGGTCAGGTTCGCTCTTGATACCATCTGTCGCGTAAAGCATGGCCTTGACATTGATCTAGCTGATGATGTTTGGAGAGGCTGAGAAGCACTTACTTGACTAGCACCTTGGTCTTTGGGCTGGGTGACGATTCTGCTGTAACGGTTCATGATGACTCCATTCTCCTCACATTTTGTGCCAGAGGAAGAAAATGGCCTTGCAAGTTTCGCGATGGGTTTACGGACATGTCTTGACGCGACTGACGACAGCATGATATAGAGAACACGCAGCTGCCACTGGGACCAGGTGAAAACTTTGCTCGGTCGGCGAGACTCTGCTGAGTCAGCCAATTCCTTAACGAGCCTTTTGATTGTCGATCATGCAGTATGTACCTGCGATTCCGACGTAGCTGGAAGGTACATACATACGTCGCCCAAACACGCCCACTACTGAGTCTACCTTATTTTTTGAGATCGGGATGTCAGTCAGATCTTGCGATGGATTCAGAGCGTGGGAATTGGGTCTGCAGTGGGAACGCCATTTGACTCCTTACACACGCATCTGACCAAGTAAAACAGTGCTCGAAACAAGAACACATGGTCATGCCGAGGTCACACTCTGACGAGCCACGCACTGGGTACCGAGTATTAAGTACAGGTGGAGAGTTATCCCTGGCATGGGTCTGATCTATCGAATAACTAAGAAGTTGTTTAGCTGCTTGCTCACCATACATCCACATCCACATGTCTAGGCCCTAGCTCCAAACGCTCGGATTAACCGGTTCGCTTGTGGTCGGCATCTGAATCCATCACCCCCGTGACAGCAAGCCGTGTCACCCACCGTTTGCTATCTCGGTCGACACTACAAGTACGGCTGTCGTTTGATGGGCTATAGCTCGTTGTCGAGATCCTGGTGCGTGGCCAAGATGGTTACCGGTCGGACCAGGTTGTCTCGCCAAGTTGAGCAGCAAAATAGACTACTGCGGTGTTACCGGAGCGCAGGATCAACTTGGACATATTCGGAAGGCAAGTGACTGCGGCAAAAACACCGAGCTAGTCCCCTCGATCAATCCTGTCAATGTTTCACGTTTGTCATACCACGGGCCAACATCAAATTTCGAAATATTGACTACGAGGCAAGTCCCTCAGGCGCTGAGCAAGTCGACCGACACGATCTCATTCGAAAATCTGCACGTTCGATAAGCACGGACACGCAGAACTGTTGAATATCCATGCGTCCGGCTTGGGTCGTTGAACAGTGATATAGAGTTGAATCAGGGGAAGAGTAAGACAAGAGCAACCCGTCCGATCTAATCGAATTTCAAAGGGACCCCAACGACGACGAGAGCAGCTGCCGCGGCTGTCGACCCTCCCGGCTCCCGACGACAACACGGAAAGCTACCCGTTTGTCCTCGCTCGTCCTAGAAAATCCATCCCATGCCAATACGCGGATGTAAACCTTTTTTAATCTTTTATTTTTTCGTTTCCGCGTCCATCCGCTCCTCTGACAGCCTTTGCGAGACAACCTCCCCTCCACGCGCTTCTCCTCGACGGCGTGCCCACCTTCCTACGGAGACAACGTCGAAGCGGATGTCCTGTGGACCTCTCGAGATCCTCCACTCCGTTGTATGTCTCGAGGAAAAACCGACTCACGTACCCGATCTCTGTTTAGATATACGATACGCGACTCTTATACGGCCACCTCATGTGCAGACCATCGCCGACCCATCACGCAACATCAGATATGCGTGATCAGACAGACAGCGATGCTGAACAAGACCAAGGCGGATCCTCGTGGCGAGCGCATGGGTCAGCGGAATCACTACATTCGTTGGAGAGAAGGCGAAGCACAGATGAAGGGAGTCATAGACCTTACGGCATCCCACTGCTAACTCGTGCATTCGAGTGGCCATCGCCTGAACGGGATGAGCCCCCTCCCAGATTTCAACCGCGATTCAGCCCCAGCGTTGAGCCACCACGTACACCAACTATTGACCCACCTGGGGGTCCAGTATCGGCCGCATCGCATCATGGTAAGCAGACTGAGGGATTGACGAGACGGTCCAACTTGACATTGAGACAGAGTACTCTGATTCCCGACTTCTTCGGCCATTGCACTATCCTGATTTACAGTACGGCCGGCACCGCTCTGCGCCATTGTATGGTTCGGAGGACTGGAATAGGAGGTTATCGTTTGGACGGTTGCCACTGCCGGGGCCACAACCCGAAGGATCTTCGTCGCGGGTTGTGCTGCCGCCGGTGAGCCATCTGCTCGGAGAGCTGGGAATGCTGTCTCCGGATGAGTATGAGCGGGGACCGGTGCTGCCTCAACTGCGACTACCGGAGGAGCTGGCTGTGGGACCAGCGCCGAGAATGGATGAAGAGGGGAGTGAGCGGACGACGGACACGAGGAGCATGCAACAGCGGGGGAAGAGGGGGCTGATGGAGATGGGAGCGGGAGAGGAAAAGAGGGTCGTTCGGAAGATTTATGTTGCGTGCGATTTCTGCAGAGGTGAGCAGTGACGACATGGATGAGAATACGAATGACGATGACTCATATAGGTCGGAAGCTGCGCTGCGACGGGGGCCGGCCGCGATGTTCGAACTGCGAGACGCGGTCGCTGGCGTGCCAGTACCAGGAGCACCCACGACGGCGAGGTCCGGGGAAGGCGCCAAAGGGCTCACGGGGGAAGAAGGCGGGGAGGAAGAGCGCGGGGGATCCGGATATGGCCGGGCCCTCGGGAGTACCATAAAAGGGAATTTGAGCGGAGGTGGTTGCTATGAAATATAATTATATAATTATATATTATATAGTTCCGCGGTAGAGGTAATATTTTGGACGGAGTGATCCGATTGGCTCGGTATCTGACGCTCGGCTCCGTTGAAGGTCCCTCTTTTATCATCCCCGCGCCAGCCTCGCCTCGCGGACAACCCTCGCTCTGTCCCCCCCGAACGGACTGGCACGGACGTCGTCCTCCCCATGTCGCTCGTCGTCGACAACAGCGACCACCCCTTCCCCATCGACATCCCCGACTCCTTCTCATCCCGCCCCCCCATCCGCCCCTCTACCCCCGTCATTCACACCAGCCGCTACTCCCCAAACGGCATGCACCCCGGAACAGCTGGCAACGTCCACGATCCCCACCCCGGCCATGTCAGAGGCTACTCCCTCATGGTCGCTGGCCAACGCACCGGAAAGACCTCCTTTCTCCGTCTCCTCCTCGACACCAGCGACATCTCACAGACCGCTACCAAGGACCAGCTGGCCTCGGTCGCAAAATTCGTCCAGGGCTGCAGCGGGCACACCTCTCATATTCGCTGCGCCTCTATCAACATCGACCTCGACCTCGACCCAAACACACAACCTCTCATCCTCGCTCTCACTCTCATCGACACCCCGTCCCTGGACTTCACCGACGACCATGCCGCCGAGCGCACCATCCAGGAAATCATCCGCCAGGTCGATTCCCGCTTTGCAGAAGGTATCGACGACGTCAGTACTATCCTCCCCTTTCCCATCTCCCCCTCACGCTTCCCTCTAGGACTGGAAAGCCCAGACAGGAGACCACAACATTCACCTGTGCGTTCCCTCGACATGGGCGCTTATACTCCGTATCTCAGAGCTAACCCCCCATCCAGGTGTATATACTTTTTGGATCCCGACACGATCGTCCCGCCTTCCGTCCCTGGCCCTCCCGCCCCCCTCGTCTCCAGGGCTCGCACCAACAGTTTCTCCCATACTGACGCCGAGCCCGTTATTCTCGAGCCACCGGTGACCACGAATCCTATCCTCTGCCGTCCAACCCTTCCCACTGTGGAAATCAACACAATCAGAAGGCTGTCTGCCCGCGTCAACGTGCTTCCCGTGATTGCACGCGCGGACACGTTGACAAACGACCGTCTAACAGCTGTCAAGATGGCCGTACGCCGAGATCTCGCGGAAGCCGGAATTGGCTTCGGGATCTTCGATATGGACACGCACCCGCACTATCAGCACCGTAAAGACGTGGCCGAGTCTGGGCTCCCTGTCAAAAGTGAAGCAGTCAATGGCTATGGTAGCCACACGACCAGGTCTTCTCCCGGTCAGCCGTCTCCTCCAACCTCACCCGGGACTCCTTCTTTCTTGCGTCTTCCTTACGCACTCATATCCCCCGAAATGTATTCGCATAGCGACGGTGTCACTCGCATGCCCCTCTCGCGTCATGAGTTAGTTCAGCAGTACACTCCGTCACCCCATCAGCCATGCTCTTCCAAGCTCGCTCGTGGCAAGTTCACACGGAGTTACCGGTGGGGATCCATGGACGTGCTTGACCCGAATCAGTGTGACTTTCTGCAGTTACGACATGCCATCTTCCATCATATGGAGGTCAGTGATAATCCCGGTAGCCCCTCTTGTCAAGGTTGACGCCGTGACGGATAGACATTGCAGAAATACACTCGGGAATATCTTTTTGACAAATACAGGAATGAGTATCTCATCCAGCACCACTCTACTAATCATTCCCTCCACACCCACCAAATACAGCAGAACATGGTTCCACGCACTCAACTCCCCGCTTTGTCCCACACACCACGGCCCATCCTGAGTATTGAGACCTGCGGACACGGGGCTGTTCGGAACCCTTCCTTGTCTATCTCCCGAGATGTTCCGCCAGGGACAGATACGCGACCCATGCCTATGTCGCGTCCCATGGGTGATGGTCCGACTGTTCCCACCAACCATGTCAAGACAACTGGTAGTAAGCAGCATCTGCATGCTTATCCGACGACGCATTTAAGTACCTTGACCAGGATCTTCAAAACTAAGGACGAAGAAAATCACCGTTGCATGCAATTTTTGCCGCTGTGGGTCGTAGAAGCTCTTTTATGACATGACTGGGACTGAACCGATTGTATCACAGCCCGTAAACTTAAATGCGACGGCGGACGTCCTGCCTGCGGCCAGTGTCTCAAGCGGTCTAATCCCTGTGATTATATGCCGCAGACCAGCAAGCGACGCAACTCTCACAGACGCAAGGAAGACGAGAG
>JBBPJP010000630.1:0-17767 GCA_038088775.1 Boletus barrowsii | reverse complement strand
GATCCCTGATGACTACAAGGATTGGATAAAGAAAGCTGGCCAATTCTCCCAACAGCTGTGAAGGATTGGAGATTTAAGAAAGGGTGTTCCTTATCCCAGCACCCTCTTCTCGTTCGCACCAAGACCTGTACGCGATGGACATAGATGCCATACACCTATCGCCGACTCAGCATGCTGAGTATATGCAGAGCAATAAATGCTTTATCTGTCACAAGGTTGGCTGTAGGTCCTCCAACCACACCAGATCTGGAACTGACTGGACCTCACATCCCCACCCGACCACATCCTCTGGACGCACTGCATGTCCTACTTACAAAGTCCTGCAACAACAGGCACAAACCACCACCACCACGGAGGAGGAGGATGAACTCTTGGCTTACCTAGAAGAAATGGGTAGCATGGAGAAAGGCACTACGATTAAGATCCTCAAAACTGCTTTCGGGGAGGGCAGCTCATCTGCGGATGAGGAGGAAGGCTACCAAGCCATGGCTGAGGTAAGAATGGCCACTTACCGAGAGTGCCAAAAGGAAGCGACCAGGGCAGCACCACGAGCCAGGGCTGTACGGTCTGGACCATGGAACAATAGGTTTTCTGCTATCGCACTGGCGGACCTCTGGACAACCACCCTGGAGGAAGTTCTGGATCATTATCCAGGCATGTATGCAAATGGTGATAATTTCCAACCAATGCTGGAAGCGGACGCAGCTACTCCCGAGGGTCAAGGGATGGGGCTTGGACCGCAACCTTCTTCTCAAGAGACCACCACAAGATACACAGTCAAACATGGAATCAAGGTGGTTAGAGCGGTGAGAGAAGAGGAAGGCTCTCAGAACCGACTGAGGCAGAGTGGGACCCAACCCACCAACCGCATACAGGGTATCCCTGGTTTCTGCAAAGAGGCATGTCCGATACCTGGACCCGACCAGGAGACATGGCCTGGGACTGGAACTGACCAGCATCCCAGAATGCCTGGAACCAACCAGGGTTTTTGAAAGGCAGGAATGGGTCAACATCATCACCTGCCAATAATATTTCTCATAGATGTTCTCCAGTGTTTGTGTCAGGAGGTCATTCGCAATCAATCACCATTCCCGTTACTCTCTACCCTCCTGACCACACTGTGTTCAAAAGCGTTGACATGAAGGCCCTTATTGACTCTGGGGCAACTGGATGTTTTATTGACTACACTATGGTAGTGGCATGCGACATACCCACTACATGACTTAAGACTCCCCTGCAGGCGAGCAACGTCAATGGATCACCCAACAAAAATGGCCTGATACGAAAACAGGCATCAGTGCTAATGCAGCTTGGAGAAACCACTGAACTCTGAGACTTCCTTGTTATTGACTGTGGCAAGGATGAGATCATCCTAGGGCTCCCATGGCTCCGAGATCGTGATCCAGAGATTAACTGGAGTACAGGAACTGTTCGTATTCATGATACAGAACCAACTGTACAGAAACGAACGAGGGAACGAGAAGACGTCACAGCCGAGGCCCATACTATCAATGTCTTCAATAGCAAATGCCAGATGAACAAAATACGGCGATGATGAGCTCCATGGTGGAAGCAAAACGTCGATCCGTTACTCACGGCAAAGACCAATGAGGTTCATCTGAAGGTACCTGACATGGACCTAGCCATGCAGCAAGAGGAAATACCGGGGCTCATAGAATGCGAGGAGGATGACGATGAAGAGCCAACCAGACCCTCTATTAGAAAAACGACAATTTCAACTTCTCTCGCCTAGGACACGAAGAAGAACAAGACGGAACTCCCACAGGACTTCCGAGATTTTGAGGACGTCTTCCAGAAGAAGAATGATGGTCCCCTTCTGCCCTACTGGTCGTTCGATCACGGCATAGATCTAGACAACTCTTTCCAACCCAAGGTTGCTAAGGCCTACCTGCTTAAACCTAAAGAGCAAGAGGCATGTAAAGACTTTATTGACGAACACTTGAAAGCTGGACGTATCTGCCCATCGAATTCCCCTATGGCATCTCCCATCTTTTTTGTCTCAAAGAAGGACGGTAATCTTTGCCCCTGCCAAGACTACCGCTATCTCAACAAGCATACCATCAAGAACGCTTGTCCTCTCCCGCTCATTGGAGACTTGATGGATCAGCTCAAGGGATCTCGATACTTCACCAAGATGGATATTTGATGGGGCTATAACAACGTCCGGATCAAGACCAAAGACGCCTGGAAGGCGGTGTTCATTATGCCCTTCGGCCTCTTTGAGCCTCTTGTCATGTTTTTTGGCCTATGCAACAGTCCGGCGACTTTCCAGTCATTTATGGACTTCATTTTCAAGGATATGGTAGTGGAAGAATGGTTAATCATGTATATGGATGATATGTTGATCCATTCTAGGGATCTTAAGGAACACCACGAACGAACGAGGCAAGTTCTAGAACGGTTACGAGAAAACTGTCTTGGCCTCAAATTGGAGAAATGTACTTTCGATGCATCTGAGGTTGAATTCCTCGGGATGGTCGTTAAAGAGGGTATTATTGCAATGGACCCTACCAAGGTTTTGGCAATCTCCTCCTGGGAACCACCAATGTTGGTTCACGCAGTCCACTCATTTATAGGGTTCTGCAACTTTTACCGCAAGTTTATTCTGAACTTCTTGGAAATTGCCAGGCCGATCTTGGACTTGACAAAGAAAGGGCAGCTGTGGTCCTGGACGCACGAGCAACAGAAGGCTTTCGACCTCCTCTGAAAGGCCTTCACTTCCAAACCCATACTTGTGATGCTGGATACCTCCAAGCCATTTTTTGTTATGACTGATGCATCTCTAATGGCCTCTGGAGGTGTTTTGATGCAGAAGGACGCCAATGGCAACTTACATCCTTGCTGCTACATCTCTAGCACATTCTCACCAGTGGAACGTAACTACAACATATACAACAGAGAGTTTCTAGTGGTTATACATGCACTAGAAGAATGGCGACATTATCTGACTGGAACCAACCAGCCTATAACTGTGCTCACAGACCACCAGAATCTGTGCTACTTCAAGGGCCCCCAAAAGCTATCTAGGTGGCAAGCTAGATGGCTGTTGACGCTACAGGACTACGACCTCCTGTTCCAACATGTACCCAGGAATAACATGGCCCCAGCGGATGCTGTCTCACAGAAGGATGCATTGGATACGTCAGCCGACAATGCCAAAGTCACGCTGCTCCCAGGAGAACTATTTTTGAAATGAATCGACACCGACCTTCGGACTGCTATCAAGCAATCCACCACCCACAATGACTTTGTCATCAATCAGCTTCGCCAGCTTCACGAGGGTACCTCGGGCATCCCTCGTTCCTCTATTCATGACTGGCAATATGATGATGGCATACTTTATTTTAAGGACGGGGCCTACGTCCCTGAGGCTCACCGAAACGACCTCCTCCACATGATCCATGACTCACCCGTGGGTGGTCATGGCAGTTACTACCGAACCATTAATCAGGTACAATGTGACTACTGGTGGCCTGGACTCACCTCCTTTGTGCATCGCTTCATCCAGGGCTGTGGAACATGCCAGGCCAACAAAGTCAACACCCATCCCACCGTCCCACCACTCACTCCTCTCCCGGTCACTTCCTCCCATCCTTTCCAATGTTTGTCGGTCAATCTCATAACAGACTTGCCACCGTTTCATGGTTTTGATTCAGTTATGGTCGTGGTCGACCATGGCCTTACTAATGGGGTAATTTTCACCCCAACTCACAAGAGTGAGGACGCCGAGGGCGTAGCGCAGCTCTTCTTTGAAAAAGTCTTTCCCCACTTTGGACTCCACAACAAGGTTATCTTGGACCACGGTCCGCAGTTTGCCTTGGCCTTCACTCTAGAACTAGCAAGGCTCCTCCAGTATGATCTGCTCTTCTCTTCCGCCTACCATCCTCAGACCGACAGAGAAACGGAACAGGTCAATCAGGAATTCTGTCACAACTCTTCTGTCCATTCCATAATGGGAAAGACTCATTTTAGCTTGATGTTTGGGTATGAGCCAAGGGCTTACCCATCTATAGGAACCACCACCTTCCTCCCCGCCCTAGAGAAACGCCTTGGAGATCTTGAGGAGGCTCACAAGGAAGCCACTGCTGCCCACGAAAAGGCACAATGATACATGTGTGAACGAGTCATGTCCAAGTTTAAACCATGGAAAGTCAGAGATAAGGTGTGGCTCAAGGGCCATAACCTGAGACTCCGATATCCCTCTTGAAAACTTGCCCCTTGATGCGAGGGACCATTTGAAATCTCACAGGTTATCTCACCTGTTTCATACAAACTCTGATTGCCAAAGACATGGAAAATCCATAATGCCTTCCATGCATTGCTCTTGACTCTCTATTGGGAAACCGCTGAACATGGACCAAACTTCATTCCACTTCTGCTGGACATAATAGATGGAGAAGAGGAATTTGAAATTGAACAGATTCTAGCCCATCAGGGCCCCGTCTGATGCTGGCATTACCTCATTTTGTGGAAAGGATACCTGTCCTCCGAAAACACCTGGGAACCTAAGTCCAACTTAGGACATGCTGTGGACCTCTTGAATGAATATAAGGCCAGGGATCCGATCACTTTCCCTCCTTAAACCCTCAATTCCTCACTTGGTTTTGAGTCAAGCCCTAGCTCCTCCATTGTCGCCACCATTCTCACCAAACTTTTGATGTCCTCCTTGTCGCTTAATGCAATACCCTTCCAACTACCAGTCCACATCCATTGACTTTCTGACCATTCCCGACGAATCCTCTTCACCTCTGCATTGGAGAACCCTGCTATTGCCTGTGCCATATCACGTGTATCCCTTTATAGAGACAGCCTGATTCTCCAATCTTTGGGAATCATCTTTCATATGTACACCACTGGACAGACACTCCATGCCCAGCTCTTTCCAGATGGGACCCTGCCTGTCTACGCCGCTGCCATGGAACAGGCCATCCATGCCTCTAGAGACGGAATCCTTGATGCCTTCAATGATCATGGATTCTCCAATGTCCTCTCCTCAATCCCATCCCCCCTGTTCATGCACGTTCTGCAACCCATCATCAATACATTACCTGTCCACCTATGAACTTACTACCTGGACGACAACACAGATCATCCCTGGGATGGGAACACTTGGGCCAGAAACCCTAGATAAACCATCTGGGACGATGACTCCACTGTCACCCCCAGCTCCCCCTCAACCCCGACTCCACATCCACAGTACCACTGCCTGTCCTGCCTCCAAACCCTCCCGCAACTGGTGACCATTCCCGAGCTGGAAGTCCTGGCGCTACTCCAGGACCTAGCGGCGATACTGTTCCCGGATCTCTCACCACTCTCCCCGCAGACCACCCCAATGTCCTCACTTTCCTCTCTACTGTACCTCTCCTCGGAAGAGGGACCCCTATCCCGGAACCTGAGCACATACTCCCTGCTCGAGAACACCCCTCCACTCCGACTCCCTCCCATTGTCCTCATAAATTCAAACAAGGTAATGCAACAATTTCATTCGGAATACCCAGCTCCTCAGCACGAGCTGTGGGCAAACGTCCTGAGGGATATCGAGGAAAGCTGCGACAGGCAACTCCATTCCCCACCACTCATCACTATAACAAAAACTTCACAGTGACGCCCTCGCCATCACCTGGCAGCTCCTCTCAACCCATCGACGTAGACGCCATCCCTTCTCTACCTCCTACTCTCTCTCGCCCTATCCTAAGTTGCTGCTTCGTCTGCAACCAGCGAGGGCATCTCTGTGCAGACTGCAGTCACTATGAATGTCCCTTCTGTCGGATGACTACCCTAGGCCACATACAGGCCTACTGTCCTTGGCATCATTGCCTACTTTGCGGAGAGTTGGGACACTCGGATGAACTAGACGTAATCCTCTTGACGACTACAACCCTACAGACTATGAAGTCAATGAGGGGGATACTGATTAAGGGTCTCGCAGGTGCTTCGACCATAGGAAGGGAGTAATGTTACGGTTTACTGAGGGGGTACACTTTTTCACTTGACATTTCTTGTTTGCTCGTCTATTGTCTTGCTCACTATACATTGTATTTGTAGTGGAGTCGTCCTCCACATGTACCAGATACGTTCCCAATCTCCTTTCTTCTCTCAATTCACATGGCACCCCACCTATATCCTTATTTAGACATTCCTCCATTCCTGCCACAGCATCTTCTTTCAGACTTCATGCTGTGGTACACATGTTACTGCGCATACTGTGTATGACACTTTATGACTTGACCTGACTTCGTAGTGCTGCACATTCAAGTCATATGTAGATGGAGACGGAAGCCCTTTGGACTCCTGCTGCTCTTTTCCTTTCTTGACATTATGCACAGACCAGGGGCCTACCATATAAATACTCTTGCCGCTCTTGGCTGTATTTTCCTCTAAGCTAGTTCTATGCAATACCAGCATTATTCTAGTGACCACTGAGTTCAGTAAGTGCTTAGTCTGTACCTGAATAGGTAAGACTGCTTAGGCTTCACATCGTCTTGAAGCTCAGCACTCGAACTACAAACTTCGCTCATACCCTTGCTTTTTCTTCATCCTCGCTTGAGCTTAGTATCTTAGTATTGCAGCACACTATGCTGTGCATTACAGAAAGCATGCCGGCAATGGTCGCCAGGATCTGCTTCATCACATGCTTGTGAGTAGCACTGAGTGTTCCATCAGATTTCTTGAAGGTGATAAAAAGCAGGAGTGAGAGAGCATTCATGATGAAGGTGGTGCCAGCAGTGCCAACACCAAAGACAATGCTGCACACTACACCGAGTAGCAGGGTCATTTGTGCAACCACATCCATGTGTTCAATAGGCGGCTGATACTCTTTTCCTATACATAGTTTCATTAATGCAGCCAATTTGAACTCATTGGCACATACCAGTGTCGATGTTCACAGGCCCGTGCAAGACCGACAGAGGCTTCATGCAAAGCTCCAAATTGTTTAGCAGAGTTGTCAAGTATCTTTTCTTTAAGATGATGGAGTCTACATTCCATGTGACCTCTTCCAATGCCCACCTCAACGTCAGGACCTCTTGACGCATCTGATCGGCATGAAGGCCAGATGGTTTGAGCAGAAGGTAATTAGCACAATGGATGTGTGCCTCGATATTGCTCAGAACCTTGTGAGCTTTGATGGTGCAGTGGTGACGGTCTCTTTTGCATGATCTGCGTCCACCAATCATGGAGGCTGGAATTGCTGATCCCGATGAGCACGGATCTGTAGGTGGAAGGGAGGAGGTTGTGGAGGAGGTTGTAGATTGTTGGATTGCGAGGCAAGTGAGACTATCTGCAAGGTCTGAGGTAGTTACTGTACTCTGAGAAAGAGGATTCGCAGTCCTAGTGTAACTTGAGGCTGTACTGGTGCAATCATCAGTGAGGGTGAGTGCAAAGAGTTCCCCAACGATGGAATCAATGGTGGTGGAGGATGGTTGGTCTTTGGATGGAAGTTCAATGGAACCAGGAATCTGGCTAGGAGATGTGTGGCTAGCGGTCTGTTCGTCCTGAATGTGCTTGAGATGAGAGGGGATAAGGCATGTCTCCATGAGTACACCTTTTGAGTTTCCATCAGCGTCCACTCCTCCTTGTTTTGTGCATACACTGCAAAGGCAGCATTTAAGCACTCGCTGCACAGGCATCTTCTAACAATGTGATAGTTCAGACAAAGCAGGGCCAGAGAGGAAGCAATCACCACTTAATGGAAACTGATATAAAAGGGGGTACAATTGCCATGCCCTACAGGCAAACTATGACAATGCAGTGAATACAATGGGTGCATAACGGGTATAGGGTGATGTTGTACATACCGGAGTTCTAATCCAGGAGTACAAGATTCATTGCACTCGGCACTCTGGAAGACTGTGATCAGGGAATGAAGAGACGGCCAAGATGCACCAATGAGGATTGACACCTTTTTTCCTGGCCACTCTCTGCGCGCAATCACAGAGGGGCTGGGGTAATCACAGGATATATCGCATTGTGGAGATATATTTACAAATATATGACTGATGGAGGCTCTTCTGTGTAGGCTTGCATTTTACTATTTGTCTGATCAGCTTGAATAATGTCAGCAATCCGCTGCACTAGCAAATGTAATACCTCCATATCACTCACCAAGGACTCTTGGTGGGGCTCTTCCTTTTCCAACCCACCAAGGAATGACGAACACGCCCTGGTGGCCTTATGTAAGATCCATTTGTGCAGTTTGCCCTAATGGCTGTTAGGTAGGACATTATGCTAACTTTAAGACACTCACGCTTCAGAGAACAGGCATAAGCGTGCCCAGAATGACCAGGAGCATTGAGGCGATGAAGATGCATGAAAGGTATACCAAAAACGATCGAGGACTGGATGTAGTAACTTTGCGGGGACTGTATTCGTAGTTCCAAACACTGACTGCTGCTTTTTTGCAACCTATGTCCAGGGTTGCACAGGCAATGATACACTTTCTGTCGATGTCGCACACCTACATTCCACATATATAGTTACAATTGCACAATGACAAGGAATCAGACTTATGTATAGCGATTGTTTGCACCAATGCAGTTCCCACATGATGCAAAGTCTCAATTAATCCACCCATGTGTCTGTTGAAAACATAGATGCAGCCATTGTCACTGCCGCCAACAACAACTTTCCCCTCCTCACCGAAGGCAACTTGTTTGGGAACAGGGATGCTCGGTGGGTCTGTCTTGAATATCTTGATAGGCTGACCGCTCTGCAGGCAGTACATTGTGAATCCATCCATTATGTTATCGATCACGAATACACCTTTCTTCAAATGTATGGTAGCCAAGCCTCTGCGGGATGAGAGATTAGTAAAGCAGCCTGCTGTCTGAAGAAATCAACCTTACATGATCGACTGACAATGGTACTCCGATATGACAGTCCCTTCTTTGCTCACATTCAATCTAGTGCACGTCAGTGGTCGGCTTGCAGGAATCCAGTAATTGGCACTCACACACTCCCATCATAGAGCCCAAACACATAGAGGCTCCCATCTTCGGCAAAGGTGACCAACTTTGGTACAGTATTATCCAGCTGCATGAAGATTGACTGAAGTTGCGAACTAGCAGTGAAGTGGAGAACTTGGACAATATTGTCCCATGTTCCGACTGTGATTTGGCACACTGAGTTCACACATGCAGCAATGCATGTTATCTCAAATCCAGAGCCCAACCTGCAGGCACAGATTTCACGATAGTGATTCTATAGATGTTAGGGTATGGACCATCAAGCTAACACCTCACTTACATCAGTAGGGTTTGAGTGTAGGAAGATCAGGTTACCCATGCTAGTTCCAAAGCAGAGTGTTTTGGAGTGCGTGTGCTTCATTTTCATCCATGTTGCACAGCTCGCTACTCCACAAGATGACTCTGTGTGAGTAACGATGGTAAGTAATTTCTGGGCTTGAATATCCCACAGCCTGATCCCTTGCAAACCTTGTGGGTGAATATCAGTGGTGCCCCAAAGCTAATCATCTGTGCTCACCGCCAGCTGCTAAGATGCATCCATCCGCGGATAGCGCAAGTGCTTGAATCAGGCCAGTTCCGCCTGGGAAGGACACGATCTTCTTGTAACACTTTGTTGTTGAGAAGAACATGTGTACTTGGAAGAGCATTGTTTCTGTCCTGCTCACATCGCCATATATATGTATTGTACCTTTTGTCTAGGCTCTAGTTGACACTAACATAGTTATGTACCCAATTGTATGACAAGACAACAACGAGCAAGATTAGACAAAAGGAATGCTGAACTTAACAACAACAGTTTTGTTCCTATGTGGGCGGCAGTGCTACAATGGGTGATGGGCGAAACAATAAGTAAGGTACCATATGAAGACTATTCCGACCCTAATTCTCTCCATCCGTTCGTTTCTCTTCCCTTATATAACATCTCCAATATACCTGTTCTTGTTGATTCTGGTTCTACTCATTGTTTTATAGACTCTTCATTTATCGAAAAAAACAAAATACCTACATACTCCGTTCCTCCAATTAATCTCCGTTTGTTCGACGGATCTTCCGCCTCCCTTATCTCCCAGGCCATAGATCTGACAATACCCTTCGCTTCCGGTGTTTCCACCTCCAACACATTTTACATGACCTCGTTGGATTCCTCATGCAGCCTTGTTCTCGGACATTGCTGGCTCACCTGATACAATCTGTTGATTGACTGGGTCACGAGCAGCATCACTTTCCGAACTCCTGCAGAAAGAATGCCAACCCTGATATCACCCTCCGACCCTCCGAGCATTCTCCCAGTCGACACTCCACCTCCGGAACGCTCTCCAGATCTGCCTAAAGCCCCCGGACTTCCTGCCCCCCACATTTCCTTTGTCAATGCAGTCGCGTTTCACCGTGCCTGCAAGATGGAGGGCTCGGTCCAGTTCGCACTCTCCCTTTGATCTACTGAAAATGTCACCGCTCGCTCTGCTTCCGCCTCCGTTGCCTCCTCTCCCGAGAAGGTTGATATCACTGGTGTTCCCCCGGAATACCACGAATTCGCGGACATCTTCAGCAAGAAGAAAGCCGACACTCTCCCTCCCCACCGACCTTTCGACTTGAAGATTGAATTGGAGGAAGGTGCTGAACCCCCCGTTGGAAAGATCTATTCCATTTCCTCCACAGAACAACAAGCCCTCCAAGACTTCCTCGACGAACATCTCAACATCGGATTTATCCACCAGTCTACGTCCCCGCATGCAGCTCCGGTGTTATTCGTCCAGAAAAAGGATGGCTCCCTCCGACTTTGCATCGATTTCCGAGGCCTAAACAAAGTCACACGCAAAGACTGCTACCCACTTCCCCATACCTCCGACCTTCTAGATGCACCCTCTGGAGCAAAGATCTACACCAAGATTGACCTCCGTCATGCGTACCACTTGGTCCATGTTGCGAAAGGAGATGAGTGGAAAACCTCTTTTCGCACTCGGTATGGCTTGTTTGAATGGCTCGTCATGCCCTTCGGACTTACCAATGCTCTGGCAGCTTTCCAGTGGTTTGTCAATAGTATCTTCGCAGATATGCTCGACATTTGCGTCATGGTTTACCTCGACGACATTCTAATCTACTCCCATGACATGGAATCACATCACACACACGTCCGAGAAGTCTTCCGACGTCTCCGTGCCAATGGCTTATATGCCAAAGCAGAGAAATGCGAATTCCACTCCGACATGGTTGAGTACCTCGGATATGTACTCTCTCCCTCCGGCCTTTCCATGGCCTCCAATAAAATCAAAACAATCCTGGATTGGCCAGAACCTCGGAAGGTCAAGGACATTCAGTCCTTCCTGGGGTTCGCCAACTTCTACCGCTGATTCATCCAAGGTTACTCTGACATTGTGGTCCCACTCACACAACTCACTCGGAAAGAAGCTCCTTGGAACTTCTCCGATGCATGCCGAAGATCCTTCCAACATGTTACAGTTTATGAAGGGGGTACTCATTTTTACTCGTCTTTCTTTCTTTCGTTCACTCAACTATCCGTCTCACTCTCTCATATCTGACTATATGTTGTATTCGTAGTGGAGTCGTCCTCCACATCTACTAGATACGCCTTCCTGATTCTCTTCCTCTTTCAACTCACACGGCGCCCCACAATACCCTTTTGGATCTAGTCTTCCATTCCATTCCGCCGCAGTATCCTTATTCGGACTTCATCTACTGTGGCTAATCTTGATCTATTTCACACCCATGCTGCGCATCTATTTTTACTTCCGACTTCAATGCTGCGCATCATATGGAGACGAAACCCCCTTCGGGCTCCCACTCCCTTATTCCTCTTATATCTAAACACCGCCACAGGGCCTACCATATATATAGTCTCTCTCTCTCCCTGTATTTTCCCTAAGCTAGTTCTATGCAATATAGTGTTATTCTAGTGACCTTCGAGTCTAGTGAGCCTTCTCAGGTACCTAGATAGAAGAGACCTGTCGAGTCTTCGCATCATCTCGAAGATAGACTTCGTCCCAGAGAACTTCGTTCCTTGTCCTCTATCCTTGCTATCTCTCGTATCGCAGCACGCTCCATCACAAACTACGCTGTGCGTTACACAACGCCTCAAGGACACTTTTACCTCAGCTCTGGTACTAGTCCACTGGACCCCGAGCGTCCCAATCACTATCAAAACCAACGCCTCCAACTACGCCATTGCCACCATTCTCTCCA
This sequence comes from Boletus barrowsii, assembly GCA_038088775.1. Taxonomy (NCBI): domain Eukaryota; kingdom Fungi; phylum Basidiomycota; class Agaricomycetes; order Boletales; family Boletaceae; genus Boletus; species Boletus barrowsii. The sequence goes on along the minus strand of JBBPJP010000630.1, from coordinate 5,585 downwards.
TCACAACTCTGGCTGACAACGAACTCCATCCTGTCACATTCTTCTCCCAGACCTTGACCGGAGCAGAATTAAACTATGACACACATGACAAGGAGTTACTGGCAATTTTTGAGGCATTCACCTCCTGGCGTCACTATCTGGAAGGCTCCCCAATCCCCATAGATGTCGTCACCGACCACAAAAACCTTGAATATTTTTCTTCCATGAAGCTCCTGACGCGACGCCAAGCCCGATGGTCCAAATACCTGAACCAGTTCAATATGGTAGTCCATTACCGGCCTGGTAAACTTGGAGCAAAACCCGATGCTTTGACTAGACGATGGGACGTCTACCCCAAAGAGGGGGATAAGGACTATGCTCGTGTTAACCCAGACAATTATAGACCCATTTTCACCCCGGAACAGCTCACATCATCCCTCCGGGCAACGTATTTAGAGGTTCCACTACTCCGGGCCTCAGTTCTGGTTGACATTGAGCAACTCCATTCCGACATCCTCTCTGCGCTTCCTAATGATCCAGTCACGTCCCCTATCTTTTCCTCCAACTCCAACTCCAACTCTAGATGGATAATCAATTCCGAAGGATTCCTCCTAAGGGACAATCACATATATGTTCCAGAAGCTAATAACCTCCGACTCCGAGTTCTCCGGACTTTCCACGACCACCCAACTGCTGGCCATTTCGGCCAGAACTGTACACTCAAGCTCATTCGCCGAGAATATACATGGCCCAACATTAGAACTTTCGTAAAAGACTACGTCAGTTCCTGTACAGCCTGTGCTCGAGCAAAGACTCCACAACATCGTCCATACGGACTTCTCAAGCAGCTTCCGGTCCCAGAGAAGCCATGGAACTCCATCTCCATGGATTTCATCGAACAGCTTCCATCTTCGGAAGGATATACTGCCATCCTCGTCATAATCGATTGACTATCTAAACAATCCATCTTCATCCCAAGTCACGACACTATCACCTCTGCTGAACTAGCAAAACTCTTCCTCATACATATCTTCTCCAAGCATGGAGTCCCCTCCCATGTCACCTCCGACAGGGGCTCTGAGTTCATTGCCCATTTCTTCTGTTCTTTAGGAAAAGCACTAGATATGCACCTCCACTTCACCTCCAGATACCATCCAGAGGGGGATGGCCAAACAGAATGTGCCAACCAAACACTCAAACAATACCTCCGAATTTACTGTAACTACCAACAAGATAATTGGTCCGAACTTCTGCCTCTCACGGAATTCGCATACAATAACGCTCCGAGTGCTACCACCGGAGTGTCACCATTCTTTGCCAACAAGGGATATCATCCGAATTTCTCTGTCCATTCCGACATAGAACTCACCTCTTCGACAGCCAAGTCCTATGTCATGGACCTGGACGAACTCCATGAGTTTCTCTGTATGGAAATGCTGGAAGTGCAAAAACGCTACCAAGGGCCAGCGGACAAGAAAAGGAGCCCAGCTCCGAATTTCCGAGTTGGTGATCAAGTTATGCTCAAAGCAAAATACCTCCATTCCACTCGACCATCCAAGAAACTCTCCGAAAAATACCTAGGTCCTTTCACTATCATTGCCCGACCTGGTACCCACTCCTTTACGATCTGCCTGCCTGATTCCATGAAATCCGTTCACCCAGTCTTCCATGTTTCACAGTTAGAGCCATCAACTCCGAATATCATTCTGAACCGCATTCAATCTCCGCCACCTCCGGTCGAGGTTGACGGCAAACCAGAGTACGAAATCGAGGAAATACTCAATTCCAAGATCGATCAGAGAAGGCATCACTGCCAACTCCTTTATCTAGTACAATGGTTAGGATACGAAGGGACTGATGATGAAACATCATGGCTACTTGCTACAGAACTCGGACAAGCCAGGTCTGATCTCTTCTTAGAATCACTCTACCCTCTTTTTTTAGCTCTTTCAATTCGTTGTTGACTATTTACAAAGACATTTTTTCCTACACTACTCCACAATTGCATCCCCGTCCACAACCACATCTCCATCTGCAACCGCATCTCCGTCCACGACCGCACCACCTTCCTCCTGGCCATCGCTCTCGTTGGCCGCCAAACACTCACAAAGGGCATCCATCCTCTCCATCACCAACTCCCGCATCTCCTCCTGGACCTCATCCACCTTTCTGTCCTCCGACTCATCCGACTCTGTCTCCTCCTCCTCCTCCTGATAGACCTCTGTCGTCTTCAGCTCGACGAGACGCGCCAGGAGGCGGTTTTGGCACGCCAAGAGCTCTGATTGAGCCCTCATCTCAGAGCGGATGCTCCGGATGGCATGGTCGAGCTGTGGCCCCACCTCAGACCACGATGAACCTTTCTCCTTCTCCCCCTTCTCCTCGTCATCGCTTTCCGACAACTCCAAAGTCTTCTTCTTCTTCTTCGACGGACCCATGTCACTCTCCGCCCTCCTCCGCTTCTTCTCTGGCTTCTCAACTCCGGGGCGCTCGCACTTGACCTTGGCGCCTCGACATTCGACACACGACAACGACTTCCCAGGGCCCTCTTCGCACTCGAGGCCCCAGTGCTCGCACCGGTTGCAGGGGAGCAAAGCTTTGCCTCTGCCCTTGCCTTTGGCGCTCTGTTGCGCCCGAACATTCTCAGTCTGCAAAATCCATTAGCGAAAAGTTCAAGTCCAAGGAGTCATGACTCACCCGTTTTCTGGCTGCCTCCTCGGCCGTGTGACATCGTTGCTCCTTCGCCTTCCGACGCGCCTCCACCTCCTCCGCAGCCTTGTGTCTGGCCTCTTCCGCCTCGCGCCTTTGGCATTCCTCCTCCTCCTTGCGCACCTTGGCATGCCTCCGTTGCTCCGCAAACTTGGTGGCAGACAACTCATCGTCGTCATCGTCGTTCTCCTCAAGGAGGGAGCCGGCCCAGGCTTGGATAACATGGGAATAATCGGACATGGGGAATTGGCGATTGGTTGCCAAAACCCCCTACCTTTATATCTGGAATTCGAGTGAAGATCCAAAATTCCGTTTGTTGATCCATACACCGGCTCCACGTGACTGCATCACCTCGCATTCCACACGGAGTTCCACCCGGACCACTCAGGGGCTTGAGACACTTAGCCGGCCTCGAGGGCTCAGCCTAAGAGGGGGATACTATCATATCCCTGGTTTCAACAAATCCAACTCCAGCCAACTCCGGTTTAACCTCGCATCAGTTGCCTCGGCCTTCGACGGAGTTTGTCCTCCGGAGTTCATACCTTTTATTATCTCCTTTTGATCTAGTTTCCTTTTCGTTATTCTGCATTATAGTTTGTATTGCCTCTCCGGCACTTTGTCCTCCTCTGTTTTCCGTCTTACTCATCCTATGTACATAGCCCTCGCGTAGAGTACCTTCCGGTCTGGAATTACTCCAGATCACTAGTATATAAACCTTCTGTATTCTCTATACTTTCTCCATTACAAATATCAACAAAGTTTCCTCCCTCTCAAAGCCTGGTCGCTTCTCCCTCTCCCTCTTCTCTCTCTCTCTTATCTCTCTGAAATACGAGGACACGAGGATTGGCAAGGGCACGACACATAAGTCCTGTGCCGACATCCTCACACCTCCGACCTCTGTCGACACTTCCGTCGAGAACCTCTGCCCTACACCCCTACGCCCTAGACCTCCGGCCGGACTTTGACCTGGAGGACTCGGACTTGACATGTGTAATGGCAAACACTTGAACAAACAGCTATGGAGGGCCTCAAAAAGCGATTACCTGGTGGTTATACACAGCTTAGACTACTAGATAGTTATTTGATAGTAATGACAGAACTCTGGTGCTAATATGTGGATGCCATTGAGATGTATGTATTGGTATGTACTATGTACTACATAGGGTGGAGAAGGTCTGTGTTACGATCGCCTTTAGCCCCTAGCCCCTGTTTGACCTTATCATTTTCTTTTCGGTTTTCACCCTATCTAACTTACATGCGCTGGACGCATGCCCCCATGGTTCCTATCACACATGCGCACTCTGCGCACATCTCATCTCCCACATCCACACTTCCTATTCACATTACTTACATGCCTTCGCCTCATGCTGCCACATACATGCACATCACACATGTAAGGCTATGTCTTCCATTCTGCCACACCTCATGGACGCTGCACCTCTTTCATTATACCAGTGCTAGCTCATGTTTCCCTCATGGTAATCGTAGATACAACTACAATAGGTACAAACATGTAGACTAGTATATAAACCCCCAATGCAGCGCCAAGAGGACCTCAGTCTTGTCCTCTTGAAGTTTCCCCTACAGACCCTCCTCTTTTAAGACTCATCTTCCCCTTTGGCTTTTCTTAGTCTCAAGCGACCTAGCAAGTACGGCTTCACCAAGTGTGAGTCCATAGGGTCATTTCAGTCTGCCAGTGTGTTGGCACAATGACTCCTTGAATACACATGGCAGTCAAATAGAGATATTGCATTGATCTAGCAAAAACGATAGCTCTCAATTCCTCAAAAGTATGACAATGATGGTCAGTTGACCTCTAATATACCAGATAGTGATGCAAAGTTTATTATGATGAAGCCATGGATTAACAATGACTTGAGCAGCAAAGAACAAAGAAGATAACAAAGATCAACGAGGACACTTGAGAACAGGAAATTGCAAGTCTACATCAATCATGAACGTTTATCAGTAGCGTCATTTTCAGAGTCCCATACACTGAAGGGATGCTTTCCCAAGGTGTTGGTCAATGGTGGTCGAGTCCAGGGCCTTTTTCTTCACAAGAAATTGGGCAGTGTTCGAGCCAGCCAAAAATTGAATGGCATCGAAGCTGCCAAATTGATGATTAGTGGTCATGTAGTTCTAGACGGTTTCATATACACTCTGGATTGCAGCCTGATTGAGAGGGACCACATCAGTTCCCCATGTGTGAGCATGGAAAAGTCAGTTGTTGAGGGGTGTGGCTAGATCAAAATGGCACAAGGCCAAGTGTGTGATTCCCTTTGTGGCTGCACAATGTAAAAATTATCTTCATGTATTCAAGAGGAGAAGAGAGAACTGTTACGGTCTACGAAGGGGGGTAGTCATTTTTCTTTCACTTTTCATTGACTCTCTCGCTCGCCTTTTCCTAGTCTCGCTCTGTCGTCACCATACGTGGTTGTATTTGTAGTGGAGTCGTCCTCCACACTACCAGATACGTTCTCTCGATCCGTTCTCTATATGTCTCACACGGCGCCCCGCCCATACCCATACTTAGTCTTTCTTTCCACGTCCGTCCGCAGTCATTCCTTCAGACTTCTCACTGCGGACTGCGCTTTACTGCGCATCTCTTATTTCATATTCTCTTACTGCGGACTGCGCCTTACTGCGCATCCTTATTTCATATCCTTCCGTAGTCACTGCGGACTACGCTTTACTGCGCATGCTGTGCATCGCAGTCGTATGCTGCGCATACTTATCTTGCACGGACCAGGGGCCTACCGTATATATAGTCTCGTACTTCTCGCCTTGTATTTTCCTTTAAGCTAGTTCTACGCAATATAGCGTTATTCTAGTGACCTTCGAGTCTAGTGAGCCTCTTCAGGTACCTAGATAGAAGAGACCCGCCGAGTCTTCGCATCGTC
>JBBPJP010000629.1:0-17769 GCA_038088775.1 Boletus barrowsii | reverse complement strand
CACCTGCTGCCGCTTGATACCACCCTTACTACAGGTGGTCCACTCTGCTGGCACCCGAGAGCGTCGTCATGCACTTTGACTTGCAAGGCAACGAGACCAACTTTCTCAACCCTTCTGTGTCTATCTTTGGAAGTCAAACTCCGCCAGGGTTTAACTTGACCCCGGATGGCACTGATGCCTACGTGTGAGTAGCCGCCCCCATCGATGTGTAGCTGTCTTCACTATGGATCACAGTGACTTGTATTTAGACATTGATTTGACAGCAGCTCTCATGGAGGCTGGTTCCTCGGCCGCGTCGGCAAGCAGTAACTCAAACGACTATCCGGATACTAACTTCATCAATCTTCCCGACACATTGTATGCTAGCAATATCTCTACAGGTAGGTGATCAGATAATTTTTTTTGTTGAATATGACCGCGGCGGTGGTGATCAGTAACGCAGGACTTTAGGTGGCATATTCCCTACAGGCGACCTTATCTTTCCGCCGTCTTTTTGGTATTCGGTCATGGGAAATCCATTGTACCGGGGCCTTTCCAGGACATAGAGTGCAACACAGCAAGGATTCACTGCTAACGTCTCCTGTCGAGCGCCTGCGCCTAATGACCCAGTTATCACCCTGAACCTCACGAATTCGATTCTGATCTCCGCAGACGAATATGACACATGGGCTATGGATACGTACTCTTGGAGCGTGAACTGCTCCTCCGGAGTAGAATATTGTATGTGTTTCTACCCTTTCCTGACTAACATTGGGATTGCATCTCTTTCACACAGTCACTTTCGGGGTTACCGTAATAAGTGGCATATTTCCTGGCAATCGGAACCAACTGTCAGGTGAAAACGGACTGCTCATGACTTCTGTCTGTTTTGGCCAAGACTTCTCCGGGTCGTCAAACCAGTCTTTCTGTGAGTATAAATACCGTGTAGTAAACCATCATCCAACTTGGCACTGAGACTGAATCACGGCCACGTTCCCAGTGGTCCTCCTCGCTGCCCCTCCAAACTCCACCTACACCACCTTCAACCAAACTTGTCAAGTCACGCCGCTGGTTACCACTGTTCAGACTACCTACGACCAAACCAGTATCGTCAACATCACACAACCACCGCTCTATCAGCACCCCCTGCCAGCTCCTACCGATTCTAATAACACAAGTGTATTACTGTGGTTTCCCGCATATGCAATTTGGACAACGTTCGTGCGGTCTCAAGGGCTCACTGCGAATATGATGGGAGATAAATTACTTGTGTTCCAGGGCACAAATTATACTTCTATGACTGTACGTACGGATGTTGATTACCTCCGTGTTGACTTGTTTCCTATTGCTGAGCCCGTCGTGTATGGAAAACAGGAAGACTATCTCCGTGGCATGGTGGAATATCTAGGCACGGTATGTTCATGTTACCGCCACTGTCGTTTGTTCAGTCTTGACCCTGACGTACTATGCAGCTCATGGCCCGACTAGTCACAGCTGACGTGCCCCCAGACACGACAGTCCCATCCAACGGCACTGTCAATGCACGCACCTTTGGCTGGACGTTTCACCCACGAACGCACGGTCCTTCGCTCGCTGCCATCACGCTCGTCACTCTTCTGACGGTAGCAGCAGGGGTTTTTGCGATGCTGATGCCAATCGGTCCGGTTGACAGAGCAAGTCAAAGCCAGACACGGAAGCTGCAAGCAGCACCAGCACAGTTGTTCGATCCGACGGGTACGATGGATGTTCTTCTCGCTTCGTCCGCTGGGGATCTGGCAAGGGTGTTGTCCGACTCGGGCGGTGCTTATCACCACACTAGTATCGGTGGTAAACATGACTACGATCGCCACGGTGTGGACGAGCGCTTGACGATCGTGCTTGGGATGACGGATGACGGCCGGCCGGCGTTGAGGACCGTCGGCGTGGATGTGGACCATCGTGGTTCAAATATGCGCCGTGACCGTGTTGCCAGTGGGCAGGGGCAGGATGATGACGGAGACGGATCGAGGTTGACTGCGGGTTGCGATGAAGAGATGGAACTGGGGGAGATCCAGGCCAGAACAGGGGAATAATAGGACGCGTTTCTCGTGACGGGTGATGAACGGCACTTGTATCAAATTTGCACCCCGTCCCGTCTCGCACTGGCCTAGGTCTCCTTGTGGTAGGCTGATAGCCCGCGGCGTCGTGTTCCAGATCGGAGGTTGTGGACCCTTTTTATACTTGGCACTGGATATCATCTTGAACTTTGGGATTGGCAATTGTCCATTTATTGCGGCTCGGCGTATTCTACGGGTTTTAGATGGATATTGTGGACTGGACACTACGTAGCGTTACCGACTGGAGCGGGAAGGGTTCAGCGAGCGGCAAAAGTTCCGAGGACAAATCATGTAGGATGTAAGTGTTCTGAGTGCCCGGGGGTATGAGGGAACGTCCAGTCCATAAAATCGTGTTAAATGTGCTCGTACAATATGAAAGAGTGTATCGCAGTGCAGTGGTATAAGCATCAAAGCAGATGTAAAAACAAAAGCGATTAAAAACAAAGATCAAGAACACGTATTAGTTAGCCTATTCAACGGGAATTGATAGCCCGCTTGCGCCCAAGTCGTTATGTTCGGATTGCTGTAAGCATTTAGATGTCTAGCAAGGTATTCGAGTGAGATGACACCGCTCAGGGGACACCAATCACGTACGAGTTGATATATGCGGAGGTTGGATGGCTAGGAGGATCGCAGGTCAATGCATCTTGTAGCCCTTGACGTTGATATAGGCGGACGTATTCGACATACATCGCACTGGGGAATTGAAGAGAATGGAAATCCTGGCCTTGGAAGGAAGCTAAAGGAGCAATCAGCAAATTTGTTACTCTCGCACGAGAGGACCTGCGTACGAGACATGCCCAAGTTGAGGATAATGAACTGCCAAACATCAGTCGAACCCGCATTCCGACGATGATCAAGGGACTTACCATTGGTTCCTCAGAAATCAGTCTTGAGCTGACCTCAGAGACCGAATCGGGCCCGACGGAGGATGATGTTATTTTCCACGTCTGTGCACTTTGACTATACCAAGTGATGTATGACGACTCCCGATCACTAGGGTTCGACCAGTACTCGAACCCATAAGTGGCATAATGTTGTCCACCATAATTTTGATCATCGACAAAGGTCACTGCGGACAGAGCTTGCTGATAGACGGCACCCTTGTAAGAGTTGAGAGAAGTAAGCGAGGTATCGTTGATGGTAGTCGCCGAGGACGCGTTGTTGAATTGGTATTGGTAGTTGTAAGGGGCAACTTGAAAACTCTGGGAGACTTGTCCTCGGAATGGGCTCGTGGATAAATCTATTTGGGCTTCCAGGATATCGATTTCGGGGACACCACGACCTACGTATCCATTGCTCGTCGCTGGGCCAGGGTGATCCTGATTGGGGCATGTACATGCAGAGAGCCGTTGACCAGGCTGGAAACTCAGCGGGCCACCACCACTACCACCCGTGGCAGCCACTGCTGGAGTGCCTTCGTAAGTCTGGTTGGCAAGCGTTCCTAGATCACAACTGTCATAACTGAACGGCCATGTGCCTATGAACAGAGACGAATGAACTTTTTGCCGCAATGATGGCGATGGAGGGATGCACGCACCTTCTGTTGTTCCACCATAGCCAGGACGACCCTAAGCCACTAGTAAGACTTGGCAATCGATCGATCCAAAGAACATACCAAATTACCCATCGTCCATGCGCCTATGACTGATAAGAGAACCAACAGAATGCAAAGGTAAACGGGATGCTCACCCGGCCAAAATCCTGGAGACTGGGAACTTCCTGGCAGACTAAGGCTAACTTCAAGATACCCGGTAGTGAAGCACAGCTTGTTCCATGTAGTAACCATACCTTGACGAGGACGGCAAGGTCAGAAAATGGACGTGAGCTACAAAAGGCCACCACATACCACTCAAGAAATTCAAGTCGTTGATGGGTTGTTCCGTGATCGAGATGACCATCTTTCCATTCGCTGTTGTCACCGCCTTCAGAGACCAACTGAGAACGGTTATCACGCTTGATCAGAATCTTTGCCTACCTGAGGATCATACCACTCCAAGTCACCCGTGGGCCTGCATGTTGACCAGTGTGAGTGCCGAAACTACCTCTGCACTCGTTGTTCGGTGGAGCTTACCAGTAGTGCAAGTTGACTGCTTCCCAAAAAGGATCGTCGCCTGGCCAGAAAGTTCGACCGTCTGTTTCGAATTCGTCACTAAAAACGAGTTCATAGGAGTAACCGTCGCTGCCAGTCCGAAATTTTGCGCCCGAGGGTGTCTTGGGATCGACGAGGCTCGGTAAACCAGGAAGAGCCGGTACTTGTCCGGTATAGTTGATACCACCAAGGTTGTACCCAGCTATCGCGCTTCTGGACGCTGTGAAGTAGTGGATGATAGGGTAGCCAGCAAAGAGAGTGACCAAGCCGAAAACGAGGATGAACAGTGTTGAGACATTTGCCCACCCTCGGGCCGAAAAAATGGTGAATGAGCTGTTGAGCGCGGCGTCGTGGATGGGATCGGGATTATGGAGGGCGTCGTCTAGATCGGGATCCTTTGTATCCCACATATACGGGGGTACTGAAGAGGTATTTGCGGCGAATCCACTGGGCAATTTCTCTCCACCAGCCAAGGAGGAGGCTTCCGAGGGAGCAGCGCTGAACCGAGAGCCCTGAAAAGCATTGTCTCGAGCCGTTGAAGGGTTGTACTGGAAAAAGAAGAATTTATGGAGAATCAAAGAAGAAATGAAGTGGAACGCACGGAGTATGGGCCATAGCTCCCACCAATTGCACCGGTAGCGACACCTTGTGCGATCGCACCTCTGCCTGGCTGAAGGTGACTGCTGAGAGAGGATGACCTGGCGGCCCTGGAGGTTGACTGTGAGCGTTGCATATTTGGTGGTTGCGGGCTTTGTGGGACGGCGTAGTACTCCTGGGCACCCTGGTGTGGTCTACGTTGCGTAGACATTGACAGTCGAGGGAGAGGAGCAGACATTGGACGGGGGAAACAACTTGTGACAGCGCTTACTGCGCCCAAAAAACGTGGCTGCCTAACTCGGTCTGACACCGCACCCACGCCCGGTCGCATGGGAAGTCACGATTGAAACATTGTCGTATTCTACATGTTCATCCGACACACAGTCCCACTACCGCTCGTCCCATCGAACACAAAGAAATTGGCCATCGGTGCTTCTCGTGCAGCCAGCGCTTTCAGAATATCCTGAGCCAGCATCCCACCAACAACGGCACACACCGGAGAAAACTCGTGAGACGCCCCCGTGGACAATGTTCTAAGGGCCGTGTCAGCATCACATCACAGCTCCCCGTATATATATCATGGCGCTCACTCCATCAGCTCCCGTGGCATGGTATCAAGCACTTGTTTGTTTACACCAGATGCTTCCAACAACGAATTGGCTATCGACAGAAGCTGTGGTGCTTCCTCCAAGCTCTCCGGAAGCTTCCCGGCGTGGGTGTGCTGGTATTCCCAGACGGCTTCATATGTCAGCACTGGCTTGCGGGAACTATATCTAACTCAACATACCTAGTATCCCGTGTACGACAGCCGGATTGAGTTCCTTTGTCTGTTTTCTCGTCAAAGCAGTCCATCGATGGCGCAAGGCCATGTGCAAAGGCGAGTACACTGTGCTGGCTTTCAGATTGCGCGGTGCGTCACTCGGCGCGGACCGATCGCTATACATGCGATGAGGATCAAACCTGGCTAAAAGCACGCACATGCTCACGGAGAAATGTAATCATGCTTGAGTAGGTCACAAAAAATGTAGCCCAACAGACCAAACGTCCCACCAGCGTAAAATGGTTTCCCGAAACGCCGACAAACTTCGTTCATACAAATCTAGAGGGACGTTGGTCAGTAAGCATGGCAGAATCTATGGCATATCTCACCAGTCCTTCACGATGCCAATCGGTCACGCAGACAAGGTCAACGCTCGTTACTAGTGCATCGAGCGACTCTCTCTCATGCAACACGTCGTGGCTGATCGCCTGAACTGTGACGAGCGGATTTAAACTTTCTATGCGGGCCTTGGCAGCATTTACTTTCTATTGAGAAATCCATCAGTCCGCGGGTTTCCAAGTGATCATTGTGGAGCACCTTTTCCCCCACATCATCATCTCGGAAAAAGAAACCGGTACCCAGGTCCTCTTCGCCGACATCGTCCGTGTCAACAATGATAAGCTTTCCAATCCCAGCGAGAACAATGTTCTTGATGGCTTCGGTTGCCGTGCCCCGTAACCGGACGATTAGAATAGTCGCATTTCGCATTCTATGTCATTCACATCAGTTTCCAGACTGGAGGTCGTATGGATGAAGATGAGAATGCACTTTTGCTGAGCTTCGAGACCCCATAGTCGTATTTGCCGATCGTAGACAGCGGCTTCGTCTGCAAACCAGACACGTCTATGGCCATACAACAATTCAGTGTGAACTTACCCTCTGTGATCTGAACTGGATTCGATTTGGTGCTACCTTCATAGTCTGCTGACATGTTGATGTACAATTTACGCGAAGAGTCTCATACGACGCCTCTCTCGCACGTATGACACGTGATCAATCTGAACTGGATCGAGACCACAGCGCGACCTCATGCTTTTATGGGTCCATAGGTCGCCATATTACCGGTGATGTTCCATGTACAAAGAAAATACATGTCAGATGTCCTGTAAGCGAAGATGGCAGCCATGAATCTAGATCTCAGAGTGCTAATAGGTGCCAACACAGAGAAAAACAGCAACATTTGTCGTAATGTAAATCCGTCAGACCACGGACATCCTTTCAGCACTTGATGTGCAATCTCGATCATCATCCAAACTACTGATGCGTAAGACTCGCACCAGACAAGGTTCATTGAAACTTACAGATAGTTCCGTTCAATCTCAGATAGAATCGACAGGAAATCCCCTAGAATATATATGGCCGTTAGTGAGTCGGTGATGAGGGAACATCACTTACAAAGAAATGCATGCGCGCGGGCAGCAGACACAGGAGCAGTCTCTGCTTTGCGGACCGTGTCAAGCAACGTGGAGGCGACAAATCGTACTTTGTGGACCTGTAGCGCGTCAACAAGCTGAAAGGTGCCAGATCGCAAGGTCTCACCAATGAAGGTCCGTTGGTAGCTATTGACTGAATGGGTATACTATCGAGATTTTCAGGGTCACACGGTCTCAGCGACCGATAAAACGCACCTATGAAGGATATTGAGAAGATCACTCGCAACAGCTTCTCGGTCTTCTGCAACCCGATTCTCGTCGATGGTGCCTTGCAGAGAAGTCACGAGTTCGTCGCGGTATTGCTCGATGACAAACCGGACGAGTTGCTGAAGAACTGCTGATTACTAAACCGTGAAGCAGAGCATGGTAAAGGTTCACCTGCGTCACGTAAAGATTCGCTTGCATGACTAGAAACGGGTTCAACGCATTTGCACGAGAAGCCTTGGGATTATCAAAAAAGTCTTTCACTTCGGCGAATGTTGCCTGTCTAAAGCCAGCACCGCCGCACTCAGCTGGGAGGTGGTTGTGTTGGTGAGCCTGCTTTAAGCGTAATGGCTCTGGTGCATGCGCGAGGGCGCCTAGAATACGTGAATGCAACGATTGGACCTCCTCGAGCCGTGCCGTAGCGAACTGTCCCTGGGGAGGGGATCGCTTGTCTACCCTGATGCGGACTAGTATTTCTCCAAGCAAGGCAAATATTCTAGATATATAATTTAGGCCGGACACGATTGCTGTCTTTCCGTGTGGTTGGGACAAATATGCAGTAGGTGTAATGCTGGAGGAGGTTCAATTAACGGACACGTTTTTCGAAAGAAATACGCACTATTCATCATCGATTTCCTTGGGGAAATGGACCGTACAATCCTCATCACGAAGGCAAATGGGTCTGCCCAACAAGATTGACGTAGATTTGTCGGCTGAATATCGTAAATTTTACCTGCATAACGCAGAAATGACAGGTACAAACCGCCAAAAAGCAGCCAAAAAGTCCTGCGACGGACTTCGCATTCGATGGGGTCTAATCCTTCATAGGAAGCTTCTTCGTGCATGTGGAGGGTGACGGCGATATGGGCAGCTTCGCCAAAGGCAGCATGTTGCGTCGCGTCGTGTCCCTCGCAAAAGTGATAAATACAGTCGCTAAGGGAAAATTAGATCACGCCACCAAGACACGACCCGGGTCTTACAAATAGCGAATGACGACGTGCATGGACGTGGGAGGATCGCATGAAACGATCGTTATATGTCGGCTGGCTTCATAACATGTCTGGGCAAGTTTGCGCACGACTGAACGTTCCATGGGAAGGTACGACCTCGGGACTTGTACGAGGGTAGAGGCGACTGTTGACATGACTAGGGCAAAGAACAAGGGGTCACGTTCTTCCCTGTGGGAATGTAGGTCAGCAATGAAGGATGGCTTGTGAACACAAGGAGTGAGTGGGTAAACGAAATCGAAGAAGAGGGTGATGATGAGAGAGATGATATCCCTGGGAGCGACGTCTTGCAAACGGTGTGGGCGGAAATAGTATGAAAGAGGCGGGATGGCCGCTGGGGGAAGGATAGGCAATGGCTGATGGTGTTTGTAAGACCAGTTGTACGCGGAGAACGAGCCATGGGGTTCCGAGGGAGCGTATTGACTTGTGTCTTCAGGCTTTGATGGGAGGGCTGAATTTGCAGTGATATCGCTGAAAGAGGGTATGGGCGAATGATGGAAAGCGTCGGGAATAAGATAGTGAGAGGGTGGTACCGGTGAGAGGGGCGACTCGAAAGGCGAGGCCGGCTGTGGGAGTGGGGTCTGGGTGGGACTAGCGAGGGAGCGGTGGGTGGAACTGGGAGAGATTGCGCGGGCATCTGGTTGTGATGTTTGTGCAGAGGCAGCGGCAGCAGCCTCTTGTAGACGACGCAAGTACCTATGGGAGAGGGATAAATAAGGAGTGTGTGGATGGAGAATAGCGCACAGATTTGGAGGGCCTCTTTTCTTTGGCTGGTAGTCGTAAGTACAGGGAATAGCGAGTGCGATGCAGTGTTTGCATGGTTGTTTGGGATCGTCGTCGGGATTTTCCTTGGCACACCGGACCTTGCGGGCTCTGCAAGCGTCACAACCTGACGTCAAGCGTCAAGGACACAGGATGACGTGATGCGGGGTAGACGCACTCTGAGATTGGCGCCTGTGGGGGGGAGAAAGGGCGAGTGTCAGCGACGGGTCTGGCAGAGAAGAGACGGATATTGACATGGCTAGTCAACGACAGAAACCACACCGACGCACTTTCTCTTGCACACGGGACCCGTCTGCGATCAACCTTTAAAGATTATGTAATTTCATCTTATCTATTCGCCCAACGCTCGCAGCATCGCCACCGCCCGATCCGCGTCCAGCCTCCCCTCCGTGCAGTGTCGCCGCACCATGTCCCCGATTACACGTCGCTGCTGTCTCTGCTCCTGGTCCCCCCACTCTGTCCTCCCCCGCATCAGACGCGCCCAAAAGTTAAACGCCATCACAGGGTCATCCAGGTGCACGCATGCAACGATGCAGCGCTTCCCCACGTTCGGCGTGTGCACAGCGCTCCATTCCCCTGTCGTTCGCACAACCTCCCAAGCCTGCCGGACATTCGCCTCTAGCCGCTCATCGTCCACGTCGTGTCCGACCGCCACGCTCGCCTGGATCAGTGCCACCATCGTCTTCGGCGACAGCGATACTCCCGCCTCTCGTGCCCGATCGAGTATCCTCGCCACCAGCTCCGCATCTCCATGCTCGATCGCCTCATGCAACACGGTGCCAAACGTGACCCTGTCTGGCCGCAATCCCTGTGCCACCATCCGGTCCACTACCTCCCACGCCGCCCTCGGCGATCGACGCGCCATCGCAGAAAGCGCGATATTGATGTCGTGTCGGTCTGGTATCTCCCGTCGGCCAATCAAAACTCGGAACGGACGAAGCCCCTCGCCCATCTCCCCGAGCATAAAGCAACCCCGCGCGAGCGCACTCAGGTCAAAGTGATTTGCTTCCTCCAACGGCAGTATCGTTTCCCGAAATGCATCCAGAACTCGACGCGCGAACCGGTAGTAGTCGGTCTCTGGGCGTCCCTCTTCTACCTTCCTCTCCAGTTTCGTCCGTGCCCACGAGTCACGTCGAGCGAACAGACTGACCATCCGCACCATCGTTGCTGCGTTCCCAACCACGAATTCGCGTCCAGGTCCCTCCGAGTATCTCTCCCAAAGCGCACGCGCCTCCGTCGCGAATCCGTGGCTAGCAGTCAGAGCGATGAATCGACCTCGATCGTAACGGGGTATGGGTTCCGACATGTCGACAACCTGCCCAGCCAGAGAACGTGCGAGATGCACGTCATGCTTTTGTCCAACGAGATAACCCATTAACCACGTTAATGTCGCGCCTTGGGGTGATGGATAGTTGTTCATGGTTTTGACTCGACGAGACTGGGTGTGACTATAGAACACCTGTGCAGATTCACCGTCATCCACACGCAATGCCCGGCTGTAGAAAAGTTGGACGGTTTTCGTAGGAATGGCTATGCCACAGCGGTGATCCACGAGACGGCACATGAGCCAAGCACATGCTTTGAACTGCTTGGGAGAACACCTCTCCAGAGAAGCATGCAGCAACTCTAGCGCAAGAGGTTCCAAATCTCGTTTGAGCGAATCCTGCGACGTCATGATCGACGCAATGAATCCTACCCCACGATGATGCCAGTCCCAGTGCAAGCAAGCGCGCGCCAGTGCAGATCTCACGATAACTGCGAAATCATGCGCGAGCGGAGACGGCACCTCAGCCAGCAAGGCCTCAGGAGGTACATGTCCACAATCAGAAAGGGTCTGGAAAAGTTCAAAGGCTTCTTGATATCGCTTCAGTGATACGAACTTGTCGACTAATGCATAAGCAAGGGAGGTGGCTTCAGGGGGGCGGTAAGACGCGGCTTTTGCTCCTGTAGGGGGTTGGAGCGATGCTAGGTGTTCCAGGAAAGGACCGAGGATAAAATTTATCACCGATTGGTCATGGGCGTCTGAAGTCGTATCATCTAGGATGGTTTTCATTACGTGCAACACTGCTTGTGCAGGAAAGGCAACGGGTGGATCTTGGCGACGAACGATCGTGAGTAGGGATAGCGTCGCCTGTTTGTCCAATAGACCGGAATGTCGATGAGGAATGCAAAGGAGAGACACCGCTACCTGGGTACGCTGCTGTTCGGCAAGGAGACAGTCGTCCAGTACGTCTGTTGTAAGATTATCCACGATATCTTGAGATCCATGCTTGACAGCTCCCTCTGCGAGGCGGCAAAGGACGTCTGTTGGCAACGAGGCGACCAATGCGGGATCCTGGGCACGTAATTGTGTATAGGCCTCGAAAGGGCCATGCTTAGTTTTCTCCTCCGTGACCTCTTTCGCCACCAATTTAGAATCACTTGTCGTTTTTGGCACCGAGTAACGCGATACGCGCAACACTCTCTCCAACAGGGCTGGTCTTTGATCTGGAGGCGAGGGTCTGATGGCGGGTGGCTGTACCGCGTCCTTTGGGACACTTTCGCGAGTGGCAAGAGTGGCATGGCGGTATCTGAGGTTGAAAGATGTTCTGTCATGGACGTGACCTTGGACGAGTCGTTGGGTGGGGGTTGAGTTGGGGGTATGCGCTCGAAGGATATGGCGACAAAGGAACATATGTTAGCTTAAATACACGCAGTCAGCACAATTCCCTTTGACACGCGAAACTGCCCACCGCATGCCGCATGTGTAGTCGGTTCTTGACAGGGAATCTCGCGAGGCCCTGATTGAACGCGACCAAGACGTTGTACACTTTCGTCTGTTTGCGGATGAAAATTTGGTAGAGCGAGAGGGAGCTATCACAAACAAGGACAAACATAATATTGCTTGCAGGTACTACTGAAAATAAATCTCCTGGGTACTAGTAACAAGAGGCATCACTTGCAATAGACCAACCTCGGGCTGGTCTCCCAGAAAGATCTTTGGCCATTTCGCTCCTGACGAGGATCGGGCACGGACGTACGAGAGGTTTCCGCTTAGCAACAATGCGTAACTTTAAGACACTTGGCAACTTGCAGGACACAGTCGAGTTATCGGTTCGGTTCTGCTAAACTGATGTGGATGACTATGACCCAAGTTTCCATTGACAAACCGCGAGGAGCCAGAGGCCGTTGATGCGTTCCTATCAATCTCGATCACGCTCCTACGATCTCTATTGTTCACTTCAGAACATGTCCCTCTGCATGAGCACCATCTATTCAAGTTAGATTATAGCACATATGAATACGAACCAACGATGTGGAGTCATTAACAGGTGTCACCTCAAAGCTTTCCATCTGTCTCTCGAACCTTGCCGTCCGCAAACGGCCAATCACTGTATCCGAATGGCGTCAAATTTCCTGCCAGGTAAAACTTTGACCGATCTGGAGGCGTAAGGGGTATATCCTCCTGTAGCCGCACCGGGAGATCTGGCTGTTTCAAGTGCAGGTCAATAGATGATCCCAGGAAGTAGTAGTGGGAGACTTACGTTTGATATGTATAGCCGACCAAACGCGATGAGCCCTTCCTTGTCCTCTGCAGTGCGCAGCGCCGTCTCGCGACTGAACCCACCAGCCGATATGAATACCCTCTCTTCACAACCTTCACCACCATTCCATATGTCTCGCAAAAAGTCATTGCTGGCGGTTGCGTCTGGGTGACCGCCCGGTCCTCCTAACACGGGCTCTATTGCGTGAAGATAAGCTAGCTTTGGGTGCCTATCACGTAGAGCAGTAGCAAGGTATGCAAAGGTGGGTCGGGGGTCCGACATACCCATGTCTGGAAAGAAATGAGCACAACGTGTAGATCAGTGCAAGGTGCTCACCTTGGATAGTGTTCCAGGGACTGATACGAAGACCAACTCGGTCTTCCCCGACGGCATCCACAACGGCGTCGACCACTTGCCTCGTGAATCTTGTACGCCCCTCTTCATCTCCACCCCATCTGTCTGTGCGTGTGTTGGACAACGTTTGAAGGAATTGGTCAGGGAGGTAGCCGTTGGCGCCGTGTATTTCCACCCCGTCGAATCCAGCACCATGTACCGCGTTGCTGGCTGCCTTTGCGTATGCAGCGATATACTCTTGGATCTCGGATTCGGTCAACGGACGAGGTGGCTTCGACTTTCCGGTTAACAGGACGGATGATGCGGAGACGTATGGTGAAGGCGGGTCCTGCTTCTCGAGGAAATCTATGTCGGCGGTACGTCCAAGGGCCCAGAGTTGAAGGAAGATGTACGATCCCTTGGCATGAACTGCATCCGTGACCTGACGTGATTTACCAACATTCCGTGAGACGGCTTTTGAAAAACAGTGATGAAGCAAGATGCGTACCTTTTGCCAACCTTTTATTTGCTCGTCAGTGTAGATGCCTGGGACATGAGCATAACCTCCTGCATCATGGGAGATGGAGGTGGCTTCCGTGATAAGCAAGGTTCCTGGCGCGGAACCACGCTGAGAGTAGTAGGAGGCGTGCTGAGGCCCGGGAACATGGGAGGCATATGCACGGAAACGGGTCAGGGGGGCAAGGACGACGCGGTGCTGGAGCATCAATCGGCCGACTTTGATAGGCTTGAACAGCGCAGGGGTCTGTTGTATAGAGGTCATAGTTGGTGCTGTAGGTTAGAAAAGGCGGTGGGTTGTTTGACTGGCATGAATCTTCCGGGTTTTATAGTCGTAGAATGAGATAGATGATCGCTCAGCAACAGAGTGCTGATAGACACGTTGACGAGGTGTGTAAACATTTGCGAAGCGGCGCCAAGCTGCATGATGGTACTTTCAAGAGGGTTGGTCATCTTCCCGGGAATTGACTGACTAAAAGCCCGATCGGAGTTACATATTGCAACGTGTGGCCTACTCCTTCTCTCCGCTTGTTTTCTGGTCAATGTCTATACGCTGGCATGGTGGAGGAGATGGGTCGGGACACCAGACATGAGTGAGCTATAGAACAGGGTTTCCTTTTGCGGATGAATGAGCCACGTGGTACGGTGTAAGTGCTTGAACATGGGTCAGGTGCCAACGTTCTGCTGCGATGGGTGCCAGTCAGTCGACGAGTTCGCAAACCCAGACGTCTCACGCCCTTCACGTCTTGCGAGTCACACCATCTTCACCGGCCTCTCAGACATCCATCGAACCCTTCTTTGACTTCATCGTAGGCTACAATGACATTAATTCCTTTTCTGCCAGGACAGAACTAGACGCGACCGAGCTCGAACGCATCGTCGAGGAACACGAAGGAAGCGTTCTCAACCTCCTCGTTTGGAGTAGCAAGACACGCGACACACGAGGTGTGTCACACTTACCCGTGTCTACAATCTTTGGACGCATCACCTTTTTCCGACAGTGGTCCCCATCGTGCCGTCTCGTGGATGGGCGCTCGCCCAACAGGCTGTTCTTCCGCTGGAAGACTCTGGTGCCTCGCCGCAGCCATCCCTACTCGGCCTTAGTATGCGCATGTGTGAATTCGAGTCCGCGACGGACAATGTCTGGCATGTCCTCGAAGTCGTAGAGGGTGGCCCGGCTGAGAGTGCTGGTCTGGTTCCATATGGGGACTGGATAATCGGTTGGTCCGGCGGTGTCCTCAGTGCGGAAAATGACTTTTACGAATTGGTCGAAACCGTATGGTGTCCTCTACTGTGCCTGTGCATCTTCTGATGACCACCACTCCAGCACGTCGACAAACCTTTACGAGTCTATGTTTACTCGTATGATTTCGAGTATGCCTCCTGAACGTCGACCTGTCTATCTGAGACTCACGACCCTTTTAGCAACCTTCGAGAGGTCGTCCTGGTTCCGAATCGTCATTGGGGTGGGGAAGGATTACTTGGATGCGTTTTCGGGTGCGTTCTCATCTATCATGTCATGCCGGTTGAGAAGCATGCCGTTTTTTTAGGTTTGGTTATCTCCATCGCATCCCGTCTCAGCCATCAGACCGGAAACCACTTGATGCACTACAAGAGCACTCTGACTTCGAGGATCAACAGCTCTTTGTTCCCGCGGATGCCCCCCCAAATTCACTACCCTCTAAGCCCGTGTCGGGTGACTATGGTCATCCCCCACGTCGCGCATCGCTGGTGGTGGCACATCCTCATCCCACGCGCGCCAGGGACATGAACCGCCACGCAATTGGACGTGACACCCAACCTACTTCCCGCCCTAGCACACCAAGACGTTCGACCCAGACCCCAGGGCCCTCTTCTGTGCCACCTGTTTCAAGCCGCTCTTTCGGCGCTACCCTCAACGGTGATTCGTCACGCCAATCATGATTGCGTTCGCACACTCAAAAAGGTCTACACACGTCAAGGGACAGGAGCGACACCAGGTTTGTATTCCGTTGCAAGCCCTCAGCAGCAGCAGCTCAGTACATACAAGGCTTCACGGACGATTGAACACGAAGAGGATGATGAGGGCGACATTTCTGATGGCAATGGCAGCGTTACGGACTTGGGCAGTCTCACAAGTGTGGAATAACTCCACTTTTCCGTGCGGATGTGTTTTTTTATAAAACGGGATGCCCTCGATATCATAATTGAACGTGTTACAGAGACAATATCCTCGACTACAGTGGAAGAATCGTGTGCGCCTGGTACAGTAAAGGGTGTGAAAGAAGCGCGAATGTTCCAAAGTTATGTACATCCTATATGCAAATACATTATGATGGTCCAAGATATCTTACATGGTTGAAGAGATGCATATTCCGTGTGAGACCAGCTAGGTCTCTGGCGATTCTGCCTCGGCTGACGGTACAGTGCGTGGATTGAACTCTAGATAGAGTGCGATGGAAGGCCATACTGAAGGAACGTCGCATGAACACCGGATTGCACAACGGAGCGAAAAGCGTTGCCACCAACCTTCTTCAAACCCTGGATGCCGACCATTGCGGATCTGACGCCACACATTGCGCATGGCGTCCGACGCTCGAATTTCGCCCCAGTGTTCCAAAAAGTAGTTGACTTGTATCTTTCGCACTTCGGCAAACGTGGCTGAGAAAGGAGAGAACACCTCGTAGGGA
This sequence comes from Boletus barrowsii, assembly GCA_038088775.1. Taxonomy (NCBI): domain Eukaryota; kingdom Fungi; phylum Basidiomycota; class Agaricomycetes; order Boletales; family Boletaceae; genus Boletus; species Boletus barrowsii. Next base: position 1,716 of record JBBPJP010000629.1, on the reverse strand, counting down.
ATGTTCTCCACGGAGAGCGACTTTTGAATGTGCTAAACAGATCGGTTAGAGCTGGGCACATCTTTTATTTATTTATTTACCTGGTATGCCCTCTCTCGCAGTTCCAAGAGACCGAGCTCTATGAACTCTTTGAGCTTGGCACGGGATTTTTCGAGTGTCACTTACTGTCGGCCAAACGATATGCCGCTTTCGCAGAACAGGGTGCGGGCCGCCCCGGTCGCGATTGTTGCCACTCTTTGATCCATTCTCGTCTCGACGTGGGACTATGCATATGTGCAGGAGCCTTCGGACCATCATGTAAACTAGACTGGCTGTCAGATGGCGTTGCTGTCGTTACCAGCCTTTTCGATGATGCGGCAGCAGTAAAGGACGATGCCAGGGGGGCAAAAACGATAACATCCGTGTACAACTAGGACGGCTGGTGAGTCAAGACCAAGAAATGGTGAAAGTGACGTCGCACATAGTAAAGGACGGCCTTGTACGTTGCATAAGCGACGTCGCCTACAATAACCTGCATCTTCTTTGGGCCCGGAACAGTTTCCGAGTGTGAAGAGACACGATTCGAACAATCCGGATCTGTCATGAGGGAGACCTCCTTGCTCCTTGGAGAGGATGGGTGAGACAGTTTAGGCCTAACGTTGCGGGATTCATCTCTTTCGGTAGTGGTCGAGGGTGCTGCATTATTTGCCGTATTTGCTGTCCCTTCGACGTGCTTGACAGCACTATCTTCAATCATTGGCGTCGGGGTGTGGGAAATGGCACATTCCGCATCGAGCTCGACGGTCCCGTCAAAACTAGGTTCGTCTGGGAGATCTGACATCAGATCATCCTCTTCATCGTCCGAGTCTTCGAATTGACGAAACAGGTAAGTAGAATCGGATGCAGTATCTGTTTCGTCGTGATCTGGCTGGGGATGGCCCATGTTGACATCCGCAGAGGCTTCCACGAAGCCAGAGCCAAACACTGGAATAATGAGCGCACTTGGCGGGAAGTGGAAGTAAAACGCTTTACTGGATTGGAAATAATCGGCACGCTGGAGAATTTTACTGTTGGCGTATATGACTCGTTTCTCCTTGGGTCTGCTTCTCTTTGGGACCACGAATTCGACGTCGGAGTAGAGTGGATCGTCGAGGAGTGCGCCAACACACTCCAAGAAACTCTTGGGGACAAGTTGCGTGGGAGTGACTGGTGGTTGTATTGGAGGCTGTGGAGAGGATGTGATGGTACAGATAATCAAGAAGGCATCCGATTCTTTGACTGGAGTAGAATGATAATAGACGTGATCTCGTCTAGCAAACTGGGCCCTGTGAAGCAGTCGTTGAAGATGAACAAGTTTGTATATGATCAGAATCATACCATCCCCAGTTTGCGGTCTGTCAAGACGCGTGAGGGAAGTCGGAGCAACTGGAAAGACTGAGCAAACCTTTGAAGAGAACGAATGATTGTGCGCTTCCTTGATGTTGAACAATACTGTTTTCGCTAAGCTGAAAGAACAGCAGTTTGTCGATGTCCGGAAGATGTAGGTGTCACCATATGGGTTACCTTCGCAGTTCGAAACTAAACTTGAAAACGCCTTCCCGGACCCATCTGCGACAATCGATATGTATAAGCCAAGTGGACGATGGGGGAGGCCTACTTTATATCTACGGCACTGTCTTTTTCTTGGGCCGTTGGCTGGGACAGGTCAGTGGACACGCCACCGTGATCGAGGTTGTA
>JBBPJP010000628.1:0-17800 GCA_038088775.1 Boletus barrowsii | reverse complement strand
CGACTCCACTACGAATACAACCACGTATGGTGACGACAGAGCGAGACTAGGAAAGGCGAGCGAAAGAGTCAATGAAAAGTGAAAGAAAAATGACTACCCCCTTCGTAGACCGTAACAATACGTGATTGAACTGGTTAAAGGTTTTCAAAATATATGTGTACAAACAAAAGAGTTTAGTGACATCTGAACACAATTGCATGGGATGATACATGATGGTGATTCTATTATGTTTCCTATGGGTCATGAATTTGCAAGTGTGAATGAATTGGCTCATCTGCTGTTTACTGATGAATTTGACCCAGGTTGGGTATTTTGTACATCTTGTAAAGCTTGACATGCTTGTTTTATAAGAAGTTCTGTGCACTTTGATATTATTCCAGGAACAGGTGAATCAGTTTCAGATTGGATGTATGGTCAGTTTGCAATGGATAACCCACCTTACTGAGATTTGTGTGAATGTAACTTTGATAAAAGAATTCATTTCCCGAGGATCCCTAATGTTGTATGCATTGATATCTCATCAATGTCCGAGTCTTCCCAGTTTGAATTGTCTAAATCTTTCAAAATCATGGGAAACTCAAGGTATACTTCTTTACATCTTAAAGGTATTGTTTACTTTGGGAGCAGCCATTTTGTAATGCAATTTTTCGATAGCAATGGTTCTGTTTGGTTTCATGATGGTCAACAAAATGGAGGTAATTTGATTTGTGTGGAAGACTTTCCCAATACAAGTTTCAATTTCAATATCTGTGATGGCAAAAAAGCATCACTTGCAATCTATTGTCGTTGATGCTTTTGGCTAAGGACTTGTGTTGCCATGTGCTGGCCTATTTAAGCTAGTAAATACTATGTATATCAACTTTAAAAATGGACATGCTTCGGCAGCACTTGGCATACAGAGACTTTGAACTCAGCCCGCTTGGTTACACACCAATAATTGGCATAGCAACAGCATATAATTACAGAATAATTGCCCTAGTGAACTACACTAATGGATTAAAATGGATTATAATGGTATATAATCCATTATCTACCTCCCATTGGTGATTATATGGGATTATCATTCCCTTTAAATTTCCCTGATGGGCTAGGTATGGGCTCGGTACCGACCCCATGACCCTGGAAAAAAACATGGAGCCCATACTGTCAGCAATTAGGCATGTACCTTGTTTACATCAGACAAATTTTGATTTCTTCAGCCACAATTGTCCAGTGTGAGTGACCTTGTAAACAAGGTAACAAGGTAACTTGTAGTTACAGTCTACCAAGTATGTACAACAAAACTCCCAGCGAGCACACACGAGGCTGGGTCAACAACCCTTTTCAACATTGTTCACAGGCTGTAAGACGCAGAACTGTCAGCTCCTTCACTCAAGGAAACAGGCATGCCAGTGATAGCACTCACAGTCGCGCTCACGTTCAGCCACTGTTGTACCTTCTCACGACCGTGTTCTTGAGAACGTGATTCTTCCTCCTTACGCTGTTTCTCCCATTCTGCAGCCATCGATTGAGGCGCCTTGCCCTTCAGCAACATTGACAGGAGAAGCATATCATCCATGGCTTCCAGCAAACCTGGAGATGCATCTGACGAGATCGTTTTTCTCATTTTCTGTTTGCTCGTCGAAGGCGTCCCATCGGGATCCTTGTTTTTGTCATTATCTGGCTCTCCTTCGGGTTCGTCGTCTTCGGGAGCGGAACGTTTTAGACTTTTAGCCAGTACTGTTGCGAAGTCGGCTTTGAACCGTTTCTCTAGCATCTCGTGCAGACGATCGCACTTCCAGTACTTCGTGATGGCAGCCCCGTACATGAAGTCAAGTAGGATGCTAGGCGGGGGGTGTACTTCATCACGGGACCAATCAGCTCCAACGTCAGCACCACATGGTGGGACAGAAAAGCGTTCCGTAGTTGGCATCATATACTGTAACGTCGTCCGGTTACCTGGAATAGGACCTTCCTCAACTCGCGGAACATCGGCGGGTACCATCGCGAAGTTAGGAGTCTGAAAAGGGCGCGCACGTTAGAGACGGTGGAGGTATACGTAGCCGACTGTAAGCCTACCATGAGGAATGCAATTTGAGCCTTGCCAAACCTTTCATGTAGGTCTTTGCGCAGAAGTATTCCATTCTCGGTGCAGTCGATATCAACATCCTCTTCAAGAGAGGATGGCAGTCGTTCGTATAAACCGGAGCGGTCGTGAACAATGTAAGAAATGTACTAAGGAAAAAATAAGCATCACGGGCCCGCTGAGACCAGATGAACGTACGTTGTCGCCTTGGCTCCTGGGTATGATATGCGCCGCATCAAAAGTGTGACTCGCCGTGATAACACATCTGTCGTCGCGTGCACGAATTTCGTCACGGAAGCTGGAACTTCGTCGAGTAGCTGCAGTTGTCGTGCATTTGTCATTAAATACTTTGTAGTCAACCAGATGGTACACGTCTCGAGGCATCGTCAGAAGATATTGATAGAGCGGGAATCCCAAACTCACTGTCGGGGGTATAGAAATATCTATCGGCAAGGTTGTCGAACGAGACATTCTCATAGTCGACCGTCTCGCCTCCTTGAGTGGCAGAGAGGTGTCCCTTGGCGCCGCAAACAGCAAACGTAGCAAAACGAAGCCACTTGAGCGGGCGAACTGTGAGTCTTTTTATATCTTCATGTGGGATGGAGAGAGCGTGAATCCATTTAGCGGCGTCGGATTCCATGGGCAGGTGGATGTCAACAGTAGCCATGATCAACGTAGTAGCAAAGGCCCCTGTTGACACTTGTTGATTTCTTTTACGATTTTTACAAGCTGTGTCCCCGATTAAAGATACTTTTGCAGTGAATCACTGCACGATTTCCCGGGGAAAACATGGAACCAATATAGAAGATAACTCCAGTCTTCACCTCCGGTATTGGTGCGATCCGACCATTATCGAGCTGCTGCTCATCGTGGGTGGTTGCGAGTGATCCCAATTCTGATCGTATTCGATCAATAAAGTACCGTACAACACTGCTAGCCCATTTTGTTCGTTTATCTATACGGCAACTGACTACCAGAAATGTGAGGTGGTGATGATCGCCGACGGAGTTGTCTCTAGAGACGCCGCACTCAAGGTAACAAAATCAGCGAGCAAATGTAAACCATGTCTTCATGTAGTAAGCACCAGTTCAAGAGATGCTTTGTTCACGTGCATCCGGGGCTAGAAGAGGTTCGGAGTCGGGATCGGGATCAAGATCGATGAATGCAACTTACCGAGCCAATCCGTTCATATATTTCACTTCAAATGCCATGTCCCCCCCATCTACATCCTTTGCATGTCCGAAATCGAAGGTCGCTAGCATCGTTACCATAGCAATCCAGAGGGACGCATCACCAGCGTATCGACCTGAAGATGATCAGTACGCGTAAGAGTGGGGAACAATGTCTGGCTTACCCGGACATAATCTCCTCCCAAAGCCAAAAACAAAGTCGGGTACGTCGTCAGTCAACAAACATCCCTTCTGGATCTAGAAACCTCTCGGGGAGGAACTGCTCTGCATTGGGGTATCGACTTTCATCACGAGACATCGCCCTAAGGGAATTATAAGAATGTATATCTGACCAACGAAAAGGACATCAACTGTTACCAAACGTTTCCAACGGCACACGCCCCTGTAGAAGAAATGTTATTACGAACAGGTCTCGTGGATCTGTATGGTGTACCTTTAGGAATGTAGAAACTGTTGTAGACATCGCCTGTCCTGGTGGCATGTGAAATAGTCAATAGTGTTACTTGAGAATGTGGTATCATGGTCGTACCAAGAGGGACTGGTGGCTGCCATCTCAGCGTTTCGCGCAAAATCGCCTCGACATATGGCAAAGACGACCTATCTCCGAATTCGAGAAACTTATCAATCCCCATGATGGTGTCGATTTCCGCCTGGGCATTTTCCAGATGCGAGGATTCTGTACCATCGCGAGCGTAAACGTCATCAATGATGAGGTTGTCTGGTCACTCTGTCAGTGCCATATCCATACCCCAAGACGCACGACAGACCGTCTCTACAGAACCTGCGACCGATTAACCAGTATAGTCATCAACGGTTTGTACAATAACCTACCCAAGAAAGCGGTAAAAGAAGTATGTTTAAGGGCCTTTTCATAGTCTGAACGGCGCGAGCCGTCCAACTTCTCCATGTGAGCGATGTGATCCGACACCATCGAGGGGTTAACATCTTCCTTGAGTTGCTACAACATCACCAAGTCATTTCTAGGCTGTTCACAGGCAAGGCGGACAGAACTTACTATACGTTTCTGGACGTACTGATACGGTGCCTCGACCGTCTTGGCACCCAACTCACGGGCCAGTTTCGCTTCATGTTTAATCCAAGACCCAGGAAGCAAGTCGGGTATGTGTAGCACTTCAACCGATGCGATTTTCAGATGAGGCTCGGTGTGCTCCGATTACACCCAAGGGAACTCACAAAACGGGAGAGCCTTGAGGAGCACCGCCCTCTCGGGCATTAATGCAGAGACTGAAGCACCGATGAAGTCGTTGATAGTCGATACCATCCGGTCATTTCGAGGGCTTGGATCGTAGTCGTATGTGGAACACGGCAGAGAACCTGTAAAAGTTTAAGAACGTTCACGGATAACTGAAATTAAATCCCCCCACGTCGAGTAGTGCATGTAGTCACTGAGATCATCCATCACGCTCAAGATCATCTGGCATGCTTTTTGGAGTTGCATTGGATGAAAAGTGGCAACAGCGTCAGCACGGAATGTTTGATGGAATATTCGTCGGCACAACTTCCAATGTTCACCAGAATTCGCGGGAGCAAAGTTAGAATCATGTCCGTAGCTGGAAAACCATCGGTCACTATCGACTCCACGTACGCCTTATGCCCCGCAATCGAGAAGAGGTATACTCACAGATCAATTGTTGCCATGAATGGACGATCGGAGTGTATCTGTGAATGTTTCTCGAGCAACTCCGACGCGACCGAGGGTGAATTCAGGACCACGACATCCATGTCTAAGAGGCGTATGTATATGATATCACCTACGGATTGTCAGCGTTAGGCATTCCAGCTCCACCGCTTAGTATACTCACCATACTTTGCACGCCATTCTGTATAAGTTCGAAAAGGTTCCTCGGTGTTCACAGAAAGGACACTTCCTATAAGTGGTAGAGGGGTAGGACCGGGAGGGAGGACATTCCTTCCTCTTGATGCGATTCCGAATGAGCCGCCGAATTATGTCCACCGACACGAGCGTGAGTGCTGCAAGTGCTGCAAGCTGGGTAGTTGGAGTAATCCACTCCATTCTCGTTGAGAAGATCGCGTTCACGGCGATCGCTTCCCACAACAATGCCGATTTATATCTGTCAAGGCATCCTCTTTCAGCGGTTTGAAACTAGTTCATTTCCGACATGTCCGACGAGAATGGTATGCGAAGACAAGAACGCTCTCTTGCGCAGCATCACCCTTGAACGTGGCAGCCATACCAAGTTTTGTTTGTTTGTTTGTTTGTTTTTTCAGTTCGGGAGGCTAAACCATCTGGTTTTTCTAGTCTCAAACCATCCTGGTCCATTGTCCGTGTCATCCGACACCCGAAAATTTTCAGTCGCCAAAAGTCTTCGTGTCCCGGAATGAACTTTGAAGCCCGATGTGGCTCCAGACGGTGCCGTTGAATTGCGTTTTTTCTTGTTCAACCCAGCTGGGGTACCTGGGCAAGTTCCTGTGTACATGGGCTGTGCGATTGTGTGACCAGGCGATTTAGTAGGATGAATCTTTGATTTGGCCTGGCACAGTCACCACTCGCCTTGGCTATCCACGTGCAACTTGATAGTCTGAGACCGAACGTCTCCATGCTACCAAGGCCAGGAAAAGCAGGAGGTGCAAAATGTTCCCTGTACATTGATCTTTGGTTGAGAACCATTCCGTCAGAGGCAATGCACCATGAAACCCGGCACCGGCGCTATGACGGGACACCGTCTTCATTTCAGCAGACTCCCTGGGTGTATAATCAGGCTTTGACTCAGCAGGCGGATACCATATCACACCAACCAGCTGGGTGATGTAGAGCTGCTCCGCTGGCACACTCAATCTAGCGTTCTTCGGACGGCCCTTGTCCCTACATTGTCTGGATCAGTATCTCGGTAATCAGTACTCAGTCATCACCCATCTCCATCGAAAACCTTAAGCAGGGAAGGGCCATCTTCGCCGTTGCTGGCTATTCCTTCCGTTTCAGAACATTTCTTTAGGGAACACCAATCCATGACGCATCTCCCACTCTTCCTATTGAAACGAAGCGGGAAAGGTGGTCCAAATAATAGAACAAGGTACAGTGTCAGCGGGAAACCTGTCCGAGAGTCAGTAATGCTCAGCAAAGCAACTATCACGCACGTTCACTTGCGGCGCTTGGACACTCTGCCTGTGCGACCGCCAACAACAGAGCCCCCGGCCTCCATGTCCTCATCACGAGCAGCCCGTTTACCCTTTGCTTTCCCTGTCCTTACCGGTTGCTTTCCCTTGCGATTGGTGAGAGGTGTGAGTGGCTTTGATAATTCCAGATCCGATAGAGGACTAGTAGGTGGGGTCGGAGTGGTGTTTCGTACTGGGGTGGCCAGCTTGGGAACAGGGTTTGCATTCGTTGAAGCGGACACAGAAGATTCGGCCACAGGAGTTAGGATCGAACCAGCAAGTGGGGCTGAGCAATGTTGCGAGGGTGTAGGAGCGGCCGTCGACATGGCAAGTAAAACAGGATCCAATACGAGCTCTTCTGACTCAGCCCGGGAGTCATGGGGTGGTGGAGCAAGACGTGCCTTCATCTTTGCCTGGAGTCTCTCCATTGTGCTAATCCGTGGCTCGGAATTACCATCTTTCTTGGTCACCTCGAGACTTCCGAGGCGACCGCTTTCATTCCCGAAAATTTCCCTTTGAACTGTAAGTGAGATACCAGGTTTGAGTATGACAACACGTACTTGTTCCAAAATGCCAACAGCTCCTCCTTCCAAGCTAAGTCCTCGGCGTCCCGTATGAACTGAATGATTGCCCGATACATATCATTGTAGTTGAGGCGACCATCCATTTCGTTCCATGACTCCTTTGCGGAGATAGCAAAACGTGCCTATGCGTGCAAGTTGCGATGGAACAAGCACAATGAGCACGGCGACTGACCTGAACACATACATACGCAATATGCTCTGGTTCGATCGTCGTCACGTCATTCAGGATAGCATTGTTGGAGCGATTCCTTTTATTGGGAGGGTCTATTGCAAACGATGGTCCTAAAAGAATGTGGCGGGCAATCTGAAAGAGATTCTTTACATATTTAAACGAGAGAGAGAGACTGGACTTACTCGGATAAGATAGTAGCTTCGGAAAAGTCCTGGAAAGACAACGTCTGTCTCAGGGTCATACTTCTCTCCAGGCATAGCCCCGCTAAAGACAAATGTAGGGAAATCTCCGCCCTCCATGGGAATCTTACCCGATGCAAGGTCCCGTCGCCCCCTATTCATCACCGGTATTAGCGTGCAACAAAACATCAATAAAAGACACTACTGTTCTGGGTTTTCGTCAAACACAGCAAGCTTATCGAGAGGGCAAAGCCACCGAGCAAGGGTCGGGTGATTCAATCCTAATTCCGCCTTCGTCTTCGTAATGATGATAGGTTGCCTAGCCCCTGGAATGACATCCAATAAATGTGAGCGCATGGTGAAACAATCACCTTGCATGTGCTCCATTACCATAGCCAAGAGCCAACGTCCCAACAGTCGGATTCCTTACATAACTGTGCGTGATGACTTGGACTTCGAACTCATACACGTTCCTGCCTCACGCACAGCGAACCCCATACAGTCCTGAATCGACGCCGCAGCTCATCGAAATGCGGTCATGTTCAGTGTAGGGTCGATGCTGGTGACACGACTCATCCGCGGGGTACCAAGACAAAAGTATGTCGCTCGAGCGGCGAGAGTGGAAAATTGGGTTCTAACTATATGTGGGAAGCAAAGCTATAGGCTACGATGAGTATATGCGATCGCACGCGCATGCAGTCAAGAATGCACCTCGACGCGTTGTTGGCAAGTTTGAAAAATAATTATCGCGAGCATGGGTTGGGTCGTCTCTAGAAGATCACACCACCAACTTCGAGACAATACACCAATACTGTCGGTACATTTCATGACATTCAAAAATACAAAAAAAAAAAAATACTGACAGACGCCATCAAGCCAATGCAGACACAAGCTGCATCTGCCTCAAGGCTCTACTCAGCTCAGATGCAGCATTCGGTTCTGTCATGACTGAGACCTCATCACTGTCTCGGAAGAACTCTTGCAACCATCCTGCAGCTCCGGACATATGGGCAATCCGAGCACAGGTAGCATGGAGGGCAATGATGCGGGGGTCGGGAGGTGGGATGGTGCAGCTGCCGACCTGGGCAGATCTGAATGTGATTCTTGGATGAACACCGATTCCCAGGTAAGCAAGGTTTTGCTGGCCCCAATGATATTCTACGTCGTAAGTATTGGGTATGACCCGGTGATGCTCGTCCTAGTAACAAGTCAATTAGTGGGCAAGTTAGAAAATCAGAAGCAAACCTTGGCTGGCATCAACCACATATCAAGCTGGTCGACCGCCTCGTGTGCAGCTGGCGAGCTGAGGAATGCGTTCGTTGGACTGTTAAGAACTTCATCACGGAGGACGTCGAAAGAAGAGAAGCCTCCAAAGCGCTCGATTATTGCCCCTGCAGTCCTCGCCCACTCAAACTTAAGAAGAACGGCATTAGTAGACTGAGATTACACAGAATAATGGAACTACCTTGTCCTGAACTCTTTCCGTGGTGTGGTGGATCCCGGCCGACAGCGATTGACTAATAACATGAGCTACATTTATCACATCGAACCTAATTCCAGGGGTCACTGGACGGGGTCTCTCCGAGGTGCCTAAAGCGTCAGTGAAGACACAGCGATTGTTATCACGAAACAAAAGCTATGCAATGAAATCAATCAACGGGTGGGTGACAGCAACAAATAACTTGCCAGCTTTCGCAGCTGGGCAGGAGTAACGGAGGGCTGCTGCAACGAATGCTCCAGTTTCTGCACAACCTCCTCGAAGGATCGTCGAGGACTCTGGTCGACGGAGACGGCGGCTGTAGGACCCTTCGGATTGTAGACTACAATCTCGTTAGATATACTGATAATAGAACTTGACAAAGACGCACATATTCGTATCAGCCCAAAAACATACAAATGGGCAAGTCCGGCCAAGAGCTCCGCATCACTGTAACAATCATTGATTTCACGAGCCAACGTATCGCGTCCATCTTCACTTGGCGCCAAAAGTAAAGCGTAGCCCAGGACGCGTGCCACAACCAACGGACTCATGTCAACCTTCATAATTTGCTCTGAGGCCTCCGAGTCCTTCTGAAGATCGTTATCGAACTTGTTCCATGCTCCACGTTGTTCAAGAATGAAGCATTGATCGTATGCCGCTCGGGTGGGACTGCTTTGGGGGAAGGCATTAAGTTCAGGTAGAGGTTGAGGTGTAGGATACGATTTCTGGCTACACACGGCACGACAAATTCCACTGGCATGGCGGTGTGGCTTATGTAACTACTTCGTCTGTCTGGCGCTCATGTCTCTAGCGAATTTGCCTCACTCTCCCGGACCTTTTCGTCAGCCCTACTAATTTTCATCTCTGGTGAAGAATCAAACATCTTGATCACGTTACTATCTATCGTGATACACAGGCATATCTGACCGCGGGAATCATGGTCCAAGATCGTCTGTTCAAGTTGGTCTGGAAACCGTAGAGAGGGAAGGTATCTCATGGCCTTGACCGTCATATTTGAGCGTTACGATAATCCAATTGATGTCCAAGTAAAACGCCTGACTGTTGCCGCTGAAACAGGGACAAAGCGAGTTTGGGAATGACTAAACGCACCAAGCAGTTGAAACGCGATGGTGCCAACCTCCGTGGTCACGGATGGTGATAAGTACATCTTGCGCGGAGGGATCCAGGATCGCGTCATGGAGTAGGGTGCCACCTACCTAGATGCTGTTTCCAGATGACGCCATGGTGGGAAGGGAAGAGAGGGTCGAGGGATGGGTCGACCGGGGATGGGTATGTGGAGCGGGAAGTGTAAACGCTTGGAAGGGCGTGTACAGTGCCGTCCGGTGACTGCGCGGTAGAACGATCTGGCTAACACCATCGAGATGAACTTGGGCGAGGTGTCTCATCAACGAGCTCAAGTTTTGACATCTATGTCGCAGAGGTTAAACAATAAGCTAACTTGAAGTTGGAACATGCCAACAAGGAAAGACCTACCTTGGTTTTCGTGGCACGAGTGAAGGAAGGAAGAAGGAACTGCGCGAGTATGCCCGTCCAAGGCGACGAAACGCCAATTAGTGTCGAAATCTTTGCCAAAATATGCTATGTAGATCCAGAGTCAGCTCAGATGGCTTTGCTATGGAGGCACTGGGAAACGCTGACTAAGCACACACTGACAGTGACTGCCATGTCGCAGATATTCTCAAACCACTCAGACGATAGTTTTCAGCTATACGACCTTCGCGTCGAAGTAGTCTGCCCGCCCAGCTCGCGCATCTTGTGCGGCGCAAGGCCCGGAGATCACTTTACCCTCCAAGGGGAGATGTTGCATCTCCCTCCGGGCCAAGGTTTCTCCATCTATTCCCTCGGTGAGTGGAAACCACAGTATACTTTGAGTTTTCACGAGGGGAGGGCGCTGTGAAATGGCACACCACTAACGACTTCGCTCAAGTGAAGGCGCTGTCCTCCCGCTCCTGGCGGCCAAGCAACGCGTGACACATCCACATGATTGGATGACAACGGATGCGGAGATTGCGTGTCCAGATCCACATTGCAAGTCGCGTTTAAAGATTGTCAGAACGGGGGTTCGAACGTTTAGGCATGCTGAGGTGACTGTTGTCCCTTTACCACCCCCCAACGATACAGAAGAGGTACGCGTGGGAAGGGAATGAGAATGGGGTAAGTCGAATTTTTGATTGTATGCCGTAGGTTCGGTCATCATTTTGATCTTGATTCGAATTCAAGTATTCAGAGGACAACGCACGTCACGGTAATGTGTACACAGCGGATACAAAACATGATCGTTCAACGTGCTCGAACGCAGTGGGAGAACATGGTAATCTAGAGATGAGGAACATAGGCAGTCCATGAGACGGTTTGGTAAGCAGAACAAGGGAGAGAACGAAGGCTGGAAAGCATCACAGCCACCAGGAGTATCCGTGATACGACACCTATAACGCATAAAAATACCCAGATGACATCGCGCGCGTTCTTCGCCCAACCCTTCCAGTCATAAGAAAACGTCGCGATACCGAAAAAGACGAGTGGCCCTCCCGTCAGAGCGAGCGAAGCAACCCGCCACAACATCTTCTCTGTCTCTGTCGGAAAATCAAAGTTCCACGCAATCAGGTGTAATCAACAAGAATCGTCCACGTGGGAAGTAATGAAACAGCTATGACTTGATCTTCGTTGAGCTCATCCACCAGTCTTCTGCTTTTGGAATGCCTAGGTTTGTCCTAGTTGTTGCATTGTTCAATCATCAACGGAAACAGCTTGGAGCATACAAACATTTCTGTCCACTAGGGATATTTCTTCATCGCCAGTGGTCGGTTGTGTTTTCCGTGTGCGGGTGAAACGACTCATCAACGTAGACAGACGACTGGGATCCGACTTCCATCCATCTGATGTTTTTTAGTGTCATATCAGTACGACTTGCCGGTATGTTGAAGGAAAGGCTTACAAGACCGATTGCGTTCGTGGATACAATTCCACTCCAGGAGGTGAATAGTACAAAATGTGGGGACAGTCCGGGCGGAGTGGCTTTTCCCACCACAACAAAAGAACAAAAAGCGAGAGTACAGCCATGCAAACCGTGTCCAGTTCAATCAATGTGACAGCGAAGCCCGCCGAACTGCGGACAACGGCCTGCAACATGAACCAGAATAGTTGCAAGGTAAGGATGGCATTTCCCAGCGCATCTGATTTGCTCCGGCCCTTGATGTCCTTGGCCGTAATAACAGGATTTGCGATTTCATTTGCCTTGCAAAGCTTCAGGAATTCGCGGGAACGGATCGTGCGCGAAACACCTTTGTCGTCACGATAAACAAATCCACCCATCTCAGCAAAGAAGCTGTGTGTCATCGACCATTCATACTCATCTGGGTTCATCAGGTGCATCTGATGGGTGTCCACTGCGTCTAAAAACATACCACGAAACTCTATTACCCGCTCCCGAGCCCTCTTCCAGTCTCTAGCGGCCCATGCAACGATTGCTTCAGTGGGGCCGCAAAGGTCCCTAGGACACATAGGCCCTTAAACCACCACGTTGTGGTCCACTCATCTTTATGTATGTTGAAGTGGATTGCATGCCATACGCAAATCAAGAGCGTCAAGGCACAGCTATCCAATATACTCCAAACGTTGCGAGTTGTCCCATCGAGCGGTGGGCAACTGGAATCAGTTGTGTTGGTAGAGGTTCCTTGGACGAGCTGAGCAAGATAGAAAAGGATGAGCAGCAGATGAAGCATGGGGTCAGTGGGAACACAATGGTCGAGCGCTACTTAACTCTCATGTTGGCCCTTTTTTCTACCTGCAGGCAGTGCCAGGCGCCGTCATCGCGTGTGGGCTCAGGCGATAATACACCGGAGTTCCAATGTAAGTCTTGGTTCAATGACTCGGAATCATCGTATGTTGAAGCTGGCTCTTGACCGACTCTGGGGTCAGTGGATTGCATCTCCGTTCAACCCGTACTGGTGCGTGCATGCTAGCCCAGATTCTTGGTGGCGGTAAAGCTTTCACACGAGCTCTGCCTCTGAGCTCTCCGACTTGGTAGTCCTCGTACAACGGAACGTGAGTTTTCGTTATTATATCGGTGCTGAAGCTTTGAAGTCTCGCTCTCTTCATTAAGCTGAGGGTTACATATGTCGGCATGGATGGGTGGTGATGCATAGAATTTTGTTCACCCGATCGACTCAAGGTTGTAGTTCAAATTTGGTTCAAACAAGTGTCTATAACCGAGAAAACGATAAGTCTCTCGATTTTATCCACGCTTCAATCACCGTATCGTGATGAACGGCAAGGTTGGTGGCTCTCTTCTATGCCTTCTTGATTCTATGAGGAAATCATAATAGGGGACACGACCACCGATTGTGATGGGGAGCTCAAGCTCAAGGTACCGCCTCCAGGAGTAGCACATAATCTGACCTTGGTGAGTTGCTGTTGACCATGGACGCCCCTTCCATTGGCGATTTGTCCAACACCCCAGTCATCTGAGCAGGTTGGATAAGGATTATCACCGTCGAGGAAACATGCGATCAATCCAAGCTGTGCCATCATCGATGCTCGTCAAGAGAGCGCGAACAATGAATATGACTGATACACGTATATGGGGCGTAGACTTGGATGGCAAAGACTATACCAACGAGAACCATCTGAAGTCGGCGTCCCATGAAGCAAGCAAGCTATAATGAAAAACAAGACAGAGACGGGTGTTGAGGGACCGCGAGGACGATTCGGTGACTCCGCCTGGCCACGTAACAATCGACCGTTCAAGTGAGGGTCTCTCTTCTCCATCGTTGTGAAAAAACTGCCCTGGCAGGCTGCCCCCACGTTCTTAGCAATAAATTTAAACTTCGTACTGCAGCGTGGTAGGGTATTTCTAAACAGAGGACCCGAACGCAGTGGGAGAAACGGTAACCTACAGGTGAGGAATGTGCGTAGTCCAGGGGACGGTCTGGTAGGCAGATGGAGGCAAGACACGAAGGCTGGTAAGCATTAGAACCACCAGGAGTGCCCGGGATACAACAGCCAGAATGGCTGCAATGAGCATGACTATCGCAGCACTCCAGCCGAGTTTGATGAGAATAACCCAGAAACCAAAAAAAACGAGTGGACCTGCTGCCAAAGCGAGTGACGCCAAACGCCATAGAATCTTCTCCGTCTCCGTTGGAAAATCAAAGTCCCACGCGATCAAATGTAATCCACCAAGAACCATCCAACTGGCACTGAGTGAAATGTGAATGGCAGTATTACTGTCGATCTTATCCACCAGTCTGCATTTGTTAGAACGAGCGGGGTTGTCCTGATCGTTAGATTGATCAGTCATGGATAGAAAATAGACTCAGTGCATACGGACATCGGTGCCGACTAAGGTTGTCTCTTTATCACCCGTGACCGGTCGTTTTTTAAATGTGCGGGCGAAATAGGCCATCAATATGGCCAGAAAGCTGGGCTCTGACTTCCATGCATGGGACCTCCATACGATGAAATAGTCAAGTACAACTCGCGCCATGTTGAGTAGCAAAGTCTTACAAGGGCGGATCTGCCTGTGGATTTCCCTTTACATCCTGGGGCGAATAGAAAACATGGGGACATTCCGGGCGGAGTGGCTTGTCCCACCACAAGAAAAGGATTATAAGCGACAGTATAGCCATGCACAGTGTGTCCAGTTCAAGCAGTGTGACTGCGAGACCCGCCGAACCACGGACAACGACCTGTAGCATGAACCTAAATAATTGGAAGGCGAGGATGCCCTTTCCCAGTACATCTGACTTGCTCCGGTCCTTGATGTCCTTGGCCGTAATAGCAGGATTTGCAATCTTGTTCGCCTTGCAAAGTTCCAAGAACGCGTTGGCATTGATCGTGCGCAAATGTCCTTTATCATCACGATACACAAAACCACCCATCTCGGAAAAGAAGCTGTGTGTCATTGACCATTCATAACCCCTTTCTGGGTTCGTCAGATGCATCAGACTCGGATGGGTGGTGTGCTTTAGCAAACATACCATGAAAATATACCACGTTCTGCCGGGCACTTTTCCATTCTGCGGCGGCCCACGCAACCATCACCTCCGGGGCCACAAAGGACCCTAAGATGAATAGACTCTTGGACTTCAAGGACGCGGACCACCCTCCCTGAGGAACATTGAAATGGATTGCATGCCACACACAAACCATTAATGTCAACACGCAGCTTCCCAATATACTCCAGACGCTGCGAGTTGTTGTTCCATCGGGTGGCGGGCAACCAGAATCCGTTATATTGGTAGAGATTCCATGGACGAGCTGGTTAAGATAGAAAAGAACGAGTAGGAGGCGAACCATGGCAAGGTGTGAGTCAGCGAGAACGCAACGCTTGAGGGAGCTACTTGATGGCCGCGCCACCGCTTCCGAGTCGTCTGGCCATTGGGGAACTGGGCGCTGTTCGATTATATTACAGCTTCCGACACCGTGGTGTCAGTTCCTTTTCTGTCCCATTATGCACCACCAACATAATCGCCTCAGCGCTTGACATTGCTACCAGGGTGGACCTCGATAAGTGTAGGATCGAGTCATCGGAGTCGCCACAACGCGATGATGAGGTGTGCTTCATCAGACATCCCAACTAAGAACCAAATCGAACAGAGGGCTCGACGCCCGGAGGATCGGTGCAACCCGAGATTCCATCATCAACAAAATGACTAGCATCCGGGGCTCATTTTGTCGCCACTATTCGGTTTGGGTGGACCTCACTACCCTTATGCAGTCAACCGTGCGCCTCATCAGCCTCCCGCTCCCGTACTCTCCGCCGACGCAGCAATTCCCGACGCATCTCTAGGTTGCTCCATTAACGTATGTAGTACCTATATCCCAAAAAAGAAGCTAGTGCTAATGATCTATAGTAGTCTCGAACCAGCTCTTGCTGCCCTGGACGTCTCCCAATTTAGTTCAACAAAATGCATCCGAGGCTGGGTGTGGAACACTTTCCACAACCCACAACAGCTGCCACGAGGCGCACGTGTTCGTGGGCTCAACCCATCCCATCTAAGTCTATTCTCAAAACGTCCGCAGCGTTTCTCTAACTTCTAAGGGGTAGAAGACCTCTGGAAAACACTGTCACGGGTGTCAATCGAATGTGAAACAAAGGTCAGACGAAGATGCGCTCAGTGGGACTGAAAGAAAGTCGAGTTGTCAACCAGAATGAAGCTAGTTTTTGCGAGATTAGACGTACGTTGCTGACACCTTGCTCCGCAGTACCTTCTGCTTCAGAAAGTAGTTGTTCCAGCATCGTAGCCCACGGCGCCAGATCCACTTTCTGAGTCCCACCACCGTTGCTGCCACTATTGCTAGTGCCGGTACTGTTCGGTGAGAGCGATCCACTGGGGGTCGATCCACTGGGGGCGTCACGACCCGCGATGCCGCCGTTAACCTTGTCAACGTGGTCTTTTGTCTTTGCAATCGTCACCCTTTTCTAGGAAAGTAGAGGTAGAACAAGTGTACCTTGAACGAAGTTGACCACTGCGCCATCACGGTGGGCTGGGATAACTGCAGCAACAGCAAAACCGAGGCATAACACAAAGGAGACGAAAGAGTATGGGATACGCATGCTGGTCGTGACTTGAAGGGGCGTTAAATCAAGGAGGTCTCGAGGGGAGTGGTGATCCCGTCATTCGGGTTGACGTCGAACCGTTTATAACTTCTTTCACTGTGTGTACGAACACAAGCAAACGTCAATACAAGTCAGCCAACGATTGCATCGAGAAGGGACGGAACTTGCGACAAGTTGAAGCACGAATGCGTGATCTGGCATGCTCCGACTCTCTCGGCTCAGTTCGCTTGTGGACGCACCCCGTTTGGAGGCGCAGCGCCCCTGTATTGACAAAGTAGGTGTATGCCTCTTTTCATGCATCATTTCGGGTTTACATAAACATCGGTGCTCATGTGATGAGAGTGACACAATTTGTCATTTCGTAGTACCTGGTCATTTGTGACCCTAGGCCAGTTTTCACCGGGACTGAGCTCTGAAGGCTCAGTCAGATCTGACCGTCGATTGCAGGGATGTGAGATGGTCTAGTACTGTTTTGAACGTACTCCTGACTTTTCGGAAGGAAGGGAAAATCAAAACTTGGTTATTGTTAGACCGTAGTATAACTGCAACCATGCAACCGAATACATCAATCAGTATGGAAACTCTTGTTTCGCTTTCATTCAGCTGTACTACTCACGGGCCGTCTCATTTGTTTCGCCATCTTTAGCAAATATTCCCGGCTCCTTTGGGAAGAGTCGCTTATCGAGAGAAACGACACTAAATGTCGGACACCCACCAGACATCCCAAACGTGTTTAACAAATGGCCACATCTGCCTCTGTTTAACCCTGGTTACGCTATGGTCAACGAGGAAGCTGAGCATGGATCTGAATTTTGGTGCAGCATCCATTTTGGCGGCCTTTTTGACGAGGCAGATGGCGATCGCCTAGTGGTATGCCACGTTAGTAAGTGGACCGACTCAAAAGCCACTGTAGACACACTTTTCGTCCTCTCCCCCCTCGAATTCTAATGGGTTTGACAACAACGTCTGGATTCAGCATGAACGAGTGGAAGAAGATAGGCTTCAAAGTCAACCATCAACTGAAAAAGTCTTTTGAATATGCGAGTCAATATTTGAGATTTCAGAATGTCTCGAGACGGTCGATTTGGAGGTGGACGTGGAGTAAGCTGGATACCGGACCGACTACCCGCAGCAAGCATCTCCTCGAGCACATCGAGCTTGGAGTTCATTTTCAAGAGGTTGTTGACCATTTCTTCCGTCTCCTCAAAGTTCCGGTGAACAATGGAGACTTAGACACGGAAACGTCGCGTTTATATGCAATGACCACGCGGTGGAAAACCAACTTACATGACAGATTTGGTCAAACGTCAATACACCGCAGGCATTGGCCTGGAACAATAGTCCTAAATTGGGCCTCGGTTGCGCCACCGGCGAATCATTTGAGCGTGTCTTCTCTGTGGCATTCGAGCTGAA
>JBBPJP010000627.1:0-17844 GCA_038088775.1 Boletus barrowsii | reverse complement strand
ACTATACCCAGTCCAGTCCAGCATAGAACCAGACTATGGGCTTTTGTCTAGATCTAGACAGTTGGGAACCTCCCTGTAGAATTCTGTATGGTCTGTCAAATTGGCCAATATTGTCCAGTTCTGTCCAGAAGGAGTGTTGGTTTGCTGATGTAGCGACAGCGCAAACCTACGCATAATCAAGAGATCCATGCATGCCATGAGCATCTGAGGATGACAAGACAGTATCCTTTCCAGAGTGTGTTACAAGAAGGGGAAGTGGCAACCCATGGATTGGATCAGTGCTTTCAACTCGTGTTCCCGAGTCAACATCAAACGACTCCAGAGTGGAAGTGTGTTGTGGTTCTGGTGTCGCCAATGTATGCGCATTCAGAGTACTGGCCCGGTCCATGTGGTTACTTGACGCACGCCACTTGCGATCACTAGAAACCAACATATTCATTGAATAGAAATAGTCCAGATTGCAGGCAACTCACGAGGATAGTTGAGTTACTATCGGCTGCTCGTAACTACCTTGCATTTTCCGTGCAAACTGCAGGTTGTCCGACTTCGATTGCTTGTCGTCCTCAGCGATAGTTCCATGGGATACTGAGATTGTGGTGCTGTTCTCGGTGATGGTAAGAATAGTCTTTGGGGCTCCATCATCTGTTCTTGGCATGGTAGTAAACAGTATCGTCGTATCGCCCTGCGACTCAGAGATAAGGATGTAGAAGTCAATTGCCCACTGCTGGGACTCGTCGACACCTCTGCTGCTTGTAGCGCATATAGTTTGGAAACACTGTTCGGCAGCTGAAATTCCTTCTTCGGATTGTCGCCGGAACTCATTACTTGCTGCATGGCCGATGCTCAATTCGTCATCTCCATCAAATTGTACATACTGGCCCAGGGACTGGGGGTGCATCGCCCAACAGCATGGGCGACTTATGGTAATCAGAAGTAGCATCTTTGTAGCTTGGTGGAGGTTCCTTGCCGTCACTGAAAGCACGGCCAACATCGTCCTTCAGTAAGTCGCAGAAAACTCAACATCACTTACGAGATCCAAGTGTTGACCTGCCCCCAGTAGTCACTTTTCTTATTTGATGCAGTTTGCGTCCGTGCTTCTTGTGCTGGACTAGCAGACGCAAGGGCTTGACCATTCGAGTGCCCTGAACCAGAGCAGTGTAGGAAGGTGAAATGTGAGCGTAAGCAAGATCACACTCACTGATTTCTACGTCCCGATCCGCACATCTGACTCCAACCTTCTGCCACGCGCATTCAGTGCGAGCGTGCGTATCGCACGTGTTGCGCAGCGACTAAATCCATTGCCAACGTTCTAGATGCTTTGCCCTTCAAGGATCTGAGTCGCCCCGTTTCCTCCCTCTCTCAGCCAAGGGTGTTCACTGGGAACTTCATATGTTGGCTCAGATGCGTCCAAGAACCCTGTTCATGTGTACAAAGCTGCATGCATACACTTGCATACGCTATATACAAGACGTTCAAAAACACCCGATATCTTGTCAGTCTGAGTGTCCGTCGCATATCGACCGCATAGCGCCCATTTGATGACCAATGCTTTGTCCGCTTGCGACTTCCGGGGGCTCTAAAAAGTACTGACCTCGCTCCTGATTTATTAGGAACCAGAATATCGATACAGGCAAAGAGGACGCCGGCCCCCCAGATGCCAGCCAAGTTGGGCATTGGAGGGTTTAAAAGAGGCAAACTTTGGGGGATGGGGACGAGGATGAGGTGCGGGCCTGTATCCAAGTCCAACCTTGGCCTATCGGTCAAACCAATAAGTCCGGATGTGATTTCCCAAATGCAAGTGTATAGTTTCGACCGAAACGAGGCGGTTGAGACGGTTGAGGACTCGACTGAACGCAGAGTGAGTTCCTGAGGAGGCACAAGAGAAATCCAAAGAGTCTGGTTACCCTTCTGATCGCTGCTATTGTCAGCAGACGACCTCGAACATCTGTTGACCGCGTTTTCATCCCACTTATCCTTATCCTCACTGGGGGCTGTGACATGGATGGTATGGATGCAGGGTACGAGCTATTTCTAAGAGCCTTCGACAACGAAGACGGGGGCAGAGTTGATCACATCGTCTTCACAGTAAATGAGGGTGGTGGCAGCATGGATGAGGCGAGAGAGCTTGAGGAGATAAATATTATCGATTAGATGCCAACCATTTTCGCCCTGCTTCTCAGCCTCGTCTTAGTTAACATACTCGGCAACTCACGGAAGGAGATAACTTTTGGCCCAGACGAGACAGCGGAGAATAGACTGCAAAGGCATGGATCGGATCGTACAAACAGGGAGTGGTTTGGGGGCAAATCTTGGTATGCAGTCAAAACACTCCGTGCGGTCCTAATACCGAGGTGGGTGGTCTGGGTAAAAGGACGAACCTTGAGCAGAAGCTGAACTTGACCGAGATAGCCAGCTCTACCCGACTCGACGAGCAGTATACCGGCCGCCATGCACATCCCGTTCACGTGTCGGCGCGCGTCTGGCTCGCAGCAAGTCATGAAGTGGGGGAGTGGTGGCATGGATCCACTCACCAGGGTCATCGAGGCGTTGCAGATGATGTTAAAGGGTTGGAACCACTCGACATCAAACTTCTGGTTGGGACTCCTTGGTATCCACGCAGATCGTAGTTGCGAGAGCTGAGTGAGCACGGTTGCAGAAGAGTCTTTCTTCTTGAAGAAAAACACCAAATCCCGTCAAGATGATGTTCTTGACTACACGCAAACGAGGGTGTCAGAAAGACGGTTGCATAAAAAAAAAGACTGACACAGTTCGCATCCAATTCCACTCACCCGACCAACAAGACTTTGGCATCCACAAGATGGTTTGCGTGTTCTGAACCAAGAAGCGTTTCGGCATGGGCGTGATGACTGCTTGTGCATTGTCCACCCATGTTTGAGTGTCGACGGGGCCAACGGGAAACTGGACAAGGAACGATCCTGTGGATTAGACCAGGCAGAGGTAAGAACAGCAGCGTGGACAACGCAATCTGGGGCAGGTAGAGTAGTCGCGACTCGTGTTTCTTCAGTACCATGCAAGTACACCATGACAATCTACTTGCGAGATCTCCGCCACTGCTTGTTGCCCCCAGCGTCAGTCATAATGAACCCGCCAGTGTCCAGTTCGGTTTCATCACCAGTAACGGTGATACTGACAGAGATGGCAATAGAATATGCACGGAGGAGGGAGGGATGGCGCATATGTCGAGCACATGATATCCAATTCCGTGAGGCACGAAATCGAACACTGATGGGGCCTGTGGGAATAGAAGTAGAATGTGAATACAGGGAAATTGCATTCTCAAGATCGTTCGGCTGCCCGAGGAGCTCGAAGCGAGCTTGAAAGGAATTCCCGAGGTTGACCAGCATACCGGACTTGTGAGAGTGACCACGAGGGGTGAGGACAACAGCATTTCTGAGCGTCGAAACAGCATGCTTAAGATCATTGAGCTCCCCGAGGCGCCCGAGGAAATCCCGAGGTTGTTCAGACGACTCGGCTTGTCAGCGTGACCACCAGGGGTGAGGACAACAGCTTCCCTGGGTGTCGATGGCATTCTCGAGATCCCTCAGCTCCCCGATGCACTTGAATCGGCACAACAACACCACCCCGAGATTCCCTGCTCCTGTGTAGTACCCATCCTCCTAAGCCGAAACAGATCTGACCGATTTTTGTAAGAGTACGATTGCTCGTTGGAGGTCGGCTAGATCACCGCATCGTTCGAAGCGCTCCAACAGCGCGGCACTTGAGATCCACGTGTCCTCGTCTGTTAACCGCAAAGTTGAATCTGAGTCCACTGATTGCCCTCTTGTGTTGTCAGGACGAGCTCTATGGCCAAGATATAATTGCTGCATGAAAGACACAGCTCGGTTTTCATTAGCAACGCCTCAAACGCGTGCTCCATCAACATCGTCCCTCTGTTTCTCGAATCGCGCCAGATGCACCGCAGCCAGCCAAATCAATGTGGATGGACAGCCAGGATGACCAACTGGACGGGCAGCAAGCGCGTCGCGATACAAGCGAATGGGGGTGTCGAGGGAAGCAAATATGTCCTCGACCTGACAGACGATGAGTTTCGCCATAGCCAGTTCGACTGAGCGGCCGAGCGACAGGGGTGGTCAACCGGACAATTGTCAAGCGCCTGCTCAAACTCTGCAACCAAACACTCCAGGTCTTGTTTTCCCCCATGCTTCCAGTAACATGAGAGAGCGCTGCGGCCATGATTCATTGTGTCTTCCGGCTTGTTTAGGGCTGTTGTTGGCTATTGGCGTACAAGGATCAACCAGGATTGTGTCGATAGAAGTCGCCTGCTTACACAAAGAGGGCGAAGGACCCTCGACGCTGATGAACTACTGCTCTCGCCTTTGCGCTGTTTGACCGCTACAAGAATAGATGAACACGGGGATACGCTGTCACCACTCTTCGGGGAGAAAGTAAATGCTACGATAACGTGAGTACCTGGATCGCTACGCAAAATCCTGACCAACTTACGAACGTGTTTTGCACTGCGATCCAATAGCTGAGCAGGTGTTCGCCAGTACCCAACATGGGCTGGAATTCGAAAACGGTAGGCAACCGATCTGACGGCCTGCGACTTCTGTGAGCACTAACCTGGGTTGGAGGGGGAGGAACTCACAGCGGGATCGGCCCACTCCATTCGACGGCACTGTCACTCGCTGATGAACGCTTGCTTTTGGTTCTCCATTCAATGCCGCCGCAATGCACCGTGATGTAGAAGCCGGCGGGGAGTCGTCGAAGGCCAAAAGCAAGTTCCTTTGCTCGGATATCTGCCTTGTCGCTAGTACTGTCCTTTTGATTGCATAGAGAAACGAGTCACGCACCCATGGTGACTATTTCTTCATCTTGGCTTGTGGGGGTGATAGTGCTCGACGAAAACGACGGCCCACCCTGTGGTTGGTCCCCCGGTGCATGGTTTCCCTCCTGTGAACTCGGAAAGGAAGGGTTTGTCCTCATGTTCTGACGTTTCTTGTCTCCTCTGTTCTTGCAAAGAACTTGACGACGAAGGTCCGTGGTGCTCGGAACCGGATTCCTCCTTCTCTGGCTCCTTCCCCGTATCACGAGGACAAAGGTTAGAAGGGTTGGATACCTGTATGCCATTCTGCAGAATAGATCAATTGGAGAACCAGGTCAGAGCTTTCGAGACCTACGACCAAAATGCTACACGGGACTGTGGTTGATTCAGGTTGCGGTCGTTCCACTTCAGCGCTCGATCTGGTCATTTCCGGTTAGACTACGAAAGCACGCAACGAAGGACTTACCTAGAACGCATTGAAGTCCATGCGTGTTTCCACCGCAAACCGAATCTTGTCCACATCGACTTTGTGTTGCAGTCGTTCCTCTCCAGTGCCCGGTCTACCACCGCGACTTCGAACAGGGAACCGTCAAAGCATGCAATGAGGGACATATGCGGAGTGTCGTGAAGTCCATACCCCACAGTAGGCCAAACTTGGTCCACGTTGACATAGCCGTTTCGTGTTGTGGTTGTTCTTGTTCGGTGCTCAGTCTGCGATTCGTTTTTGACCAGGGCAATGAGTTGTTAAGTACAATGAAGGAGGTGTCGAGTGTTGAAGCATAAGCCCATGCCAGAACCGGCACACCCCACCCAACGACATCCTTCACTGACGAACGCTTGTTTTCAGTTCTCTGTTCAAGGCTGTTGTGATCCACGGCGGTGTAAAAGCTGGAAGGAAAGTGTCGAAGTCCAAGGGCGACACCCGTCGCTCAAATACCTGGCTCTCATTCAGCCACGTTCGCAGCCATGTAGAGATAGGTGTTTCGTACTTGTGATGCTCAGAAGTTTCTTCCTCGCATTGAACTTCCTGCCTCGTACGCTGAGCGTCAGCGTCAGAAACACCGGGTGCCTGCGTACTATTCTGCAAGACAGGTCAGTCGGCAAATCAGCAGTTAAATCAGAAAAACACTGTTGGTGCACGAGTCCACGACGTTCTTGATTCGAGTCGTGATCTCGAGCAACCCTCAGCCAGGTCACCTGTCGTCTCCAGATTAGGTCGTGATCGTTTGTCTCAGGCCACGGCTACTTGGACTGGGAAGGTGAGCTGCTGGGGAATGCAGTGACTCTGCCATGCCTGGTGTGGTTTTCAGTCCAACTGCATAAAAGGTGTCGGTTGCACGAGGCGGCTTTCTGCATGCGCGCGTAGTCAAGGAATAAACGACCGGCGACCACCCTTGCCGCTCACCTCGACCTGGCCTCGTATTGTTCCTAATCTGCTTCACTTAAGGTTGCTCTACTTGGTTCTTTTCTACGCGTTCGTTGACCATCGCAGAGAGGAATCACTCCACCTCGACCTGGCCTCGTATTGTTCCTAATCTGCTTCACTTAAGGTTGCTCTACTTGGTTCTTTTCTACACATCCGTTGACCATCACAGAGAGGAATCACTCCATAACAACCGTCTGTTGAACCATATTTGGACTGCATCGTTTGCAACGATAGCTCGCCTCGAGTCAACCAACACCTTCGCGCTTCATTTCTGGACGGACGGTGGCCTTCAACGTTACTGTGACCAACTGGACTCCTTCTAGGCCTGCACCACAGGGGCTTCTACAGCGACCAACAGACGCTCCATCGCCATCACGCTACAACGACGCACTCCAAAACTCGGGCTGCAGCACATCTTTTTCATCTGGTTCATCGTGCGCCTCGGGTTACACATAGGCGGATCCCCAGTTCGGTGTTCGTATGCGTCGATCCACTCGCAGGTGGTTCGGAATGGCCTGGTGAGCTTAGAGGAGGATTTTGTCAGTTTATGTTCTTGAGGAAATGGCTCGTCTTGAAGGGGGACTCGCTATCGATACACAGGACCGAGGTGCGTAGGATCAGCACGTGATCGCCTTCTCGTGCTCAGCCAAATCGCTTCCCTCGTTAGTTGATCACCGGTGCTGCGATCCATAGACGTCTGCACCACAAAGCGTCATCACGTTGCAGGACGCGGCCAACATCGAGCGGGTTGATTCGAAGTCCCATCGTCTCCTGCTGGAGACCAAGGCCAAGCGATACCACATCGCACTCAAAAACGACGAGGAGCTACACGGTTGGCAGGGTGACGTCTACTCCCAGGGCCCGTTGATGGGAGGTAAGCAACCCAGGCAGACAGCCCTCCTTGGATGCGTTCAGAGACAAGGAACGCGAACAGATGGAGCAACGGCAGAGGAAGGAACGGGAGCGCGAGAAGGACAGGGAACGGGAGAGGGACCGGGAACAAGAGAGGCAGCAAGCCAGAGAAGAAGCCGAACGTTCTATCGCTCGCACTGCGGCGCCGGTCTCGCGGCGTGTGTTGTTCTCTCAGCGTCATCGTTGGATCAATTCGATCATCCATAACCTTTGCGTGAACAGGGGTGTGTCTGCATAAGTGACGGTGGTATATCTATGTACATGGCTGCCACGCGTTGAGGTAACTAGGCAACTGCTTTGGAGCTTTTTATTTAGGCAAAGGCGGGGGACTGGGGGCAGTGGAGTTACTTCGCTGGTAGAAAGGAGAGGGGTCAGCTGCAGAAAATCAAAGGCTCGTGCTGGCAGCAAACTCCTCTTGCAGCCCACTGGAGATGCTGCTAGGGAGAGGGAGAGCTAAAGGGGCTGGTGGAGCGAAGTATAAATCAGCATCCTCTCTGAAGTTTGTAGATGCATGGACGCCAGCAACTTGAGCAGCTTTGACGGTGGGGTAACCAAGCTCAGCAGGTTGGATTATGCTGGCCTGATTGAACCAAACAAGGCTGCCTCTGCCCTCAGCCTCGTCATCCTAGGCGGGGCACTGGCGCCTGTCTGCAATGTTTGGGCGGGGGCCATCTGTCACAACTATATCTAACTCACCAAATAAATCACTAGGTCAAGCTAGAGGATTTCAAGGGCACCCACCTGCCTTGTCGATGTTGAAGTGATAGAAGAGCGCCGAAGGGTACAGCAAAAGGGTTCCCACTGGAAGCTCAACGATGACGCGAAGCTCCCAGATAACCAACCAGGCCCTCAAGTTGGAGTTGAATTTCTCTGAAAGCTGCTGCATTAAACTAAGCGAGGTGAGACGGCGGGACTCACTTCTGTAATGAAAGGCCATCAGTGTGCATACTCTGCCAGCAATGTTCTTTTGATCAGCATGGGGAACGGTGTGCACACGACTTTGTGAAAGGGGTAGGTTCGGGCAGAAGTTGAAGTATAGGTCGAAATCTGCTTCAACCCCCCAGCTCCTCCAGTGCAGGACTGCAGACTCAAATCGAGCTGCGCATTCCGGGAAGTAGAGCCTGACCATGTCGCAAACGAACTTCCTGCTGCTGTGTCAGAGCATCCTGCCAAAGACAGCAACTACATCACCTGACGTGATGCACTGGATGAGCTTGGATTTGATGAAGGCGCTCGCCCTGTCTCCAACCAGCCTGTGAGGCTCCGGTCTTGTGGGCACCTTCGTGCCATTCAGCTCCGCTGCATGCAAGTAAACCAACGCACCCACCTCTGTGTACTGGCGATGCCAGCCCAGCAGCATAGGGATGTGGTTTCCACGTGGGTTGCTAGCCCACTCCATCCACTTCTTTGGCTGTTTTTCTGGAAGGTCGCCAACAAGCTCTTCCAAAAGGCCTTGCAACTCCGTCATAGATTCCACAACCCAAGAGGCTTGGTGGCCTCTTGTGCAGAGCAAACACCCCTGCTTGTCAAATATCAGGATCGGCTTAGGGCTGGCGTGGCTTGAGTTGCAAGTGCATGCACAGTAAAATGGTACTCACTGCTGATAGGGAATCTCTTTGAAACCCCCCAAGATGTCCCACACCCTTCCACTCGCCAGCAGCTCCTTCATTTCCTTCTTCTCAGAGGCTTTCTGCATCGTGGTGCCTACCCAGCCCGTCTTGCTAATGGAGGCGTCGTGGACATCGAAGTGGGTCAGGTGGAAAAGCTCCCCCAGTTGCAGGCAGCGGTCTATTTGAGCCCGAATTCTCTTGCCAACCACAGCCGGGTCCTGGCGTCTACGAGCTGCCCGAGAGCAATGAGCTCCGCTGCCCGACTTGCTGGCACCCGCTAGCAGCCAAAGGGCGAGTCAAACAAACGGATTCAACGCAATGGATTTAGGGCACCGCACCGCTACCAGCAGACTGCCCACCAAAGCTGCCATTTTTCTTTGGTCTTGCCCCCCTTCTCACGTGAGGACGAGCAGCCCCCTGGGTGACCAAACAGGCTACATCCTCAGCAGTTTTTGACCTGCGCGACTGCTTTCTCAAGGTTGCAGCACAGAAGCAACCCGCTCACCTCCTCTTTGTAGGGCTTGGTGCAAGGGGTGCTGGCAGCTGGCCTCGCGTCCAACCGGCATGGGGCCTCTCGCTTGAAACCTCCACCTGCAGGGCTGCCAGAACCCATTCCATAGTGCTGGTGTCACCAGGGGAGCCAGGCTCCTCGAAAGCAACCACCATGCTGTTGGTAAAAATGAGAGCTTCCCTTTTGTAGTCCAGGGGCCGAGTTTTGTTCCTTCCTCTTTTGGCTGATCTGCTTTGTACGCCTCTAGAAGCCCACCCAGATCAACCTCGACAGCGTAAACTCCTTCCTCCACAGGCTCTTGAGCGCCGGGTGGGTCTGCGGTGGAGGTCGACTGAATCTAACCACACCGTTAGCTCGCTAGCTTGCATGCCGCTGAGTTCCACTTGCCATGACGCGAGCAGCTGGTGGCCGACCGCGAGGCGGGAGGCGGCTGTGGCTGCGGCGAGGGGTTTAGCTAGAATTGGCGGAGGCCGCTGCGCGTAGGTGGTGGCTCGGGTTCGGGCTGACTTTTTTTCGTTTGTGCTTGTTATGTACAAGCAGCTGTTTTTGGGGCAGCCTGCCCTGAGTCTCTGTCACCCTTTGTCGCTGGTGTCTCAATGCGCAGCGCCACCTCCCAGGAGGTGCCTGTCTGTGCGTGTGCCAGGTGGCTGCCACCCCGGAGCTCCTCCTAAACCCACGGATGCGGGCTGCAGAGGCGAAGGGGTAGCGCCCGAGGCGATGGGGGGGCCTTGGACACGAAGCCCAAGGGAGGCCTGTTGGAGACACAAAGTCTCCAGCAAGTTTCGGGCAGGCACGAAGCCTGCCCTCCAACAACCATGGCCGCGGCGAGGATGGTCGGGTTAGACGTGCCAGCGATGGGACTAGAAAGGAAGCGGGAACGAGGCATGAGCAGTGAGTGAAGAGCAAGATCAACATGACGCACCCAGGAGCGAAATGCCTGCAGCAGGGACGACGTGGGTAAACTCGAGAGCGACGGCATTTGATATTTGTGCGACCACAACCGCTGGACGGGTACATGAGACAAGCCGTCCACAGGCAGTTTGCTCAGATCCTTGAAGGGCAAAGCAACTAGAACATTGGCAATGGATTTAGTCACTGCACAACACGTGCGATACGCACGCTCGCACTGAATGTGCGTGGCAGAAGGTTAGAGCTCAATTTTGATTTGACAACGCCAGAGTTGCCGCGTGGACGGGTGACGTGACTGGATATGGATCGAGTAGAAATGGAGTGAGGTGAACAACCGACGTAATGGAGACAGAGACAACGTACCCTCAGTTAACGCGAATCTTGGACCCTTGAATTTCCCGCTTGGCTTTGTAGATGTAGGCCACGCGCTGTGATGGAAGGGTGGTTCTGAAAAGGTGCGATGGGGACAAGAGAGAAAGCATACCTTGCCAGGGTAGAATTGGGCATCTTCTTTGCTGCCAACGCCTTCTATTTGGATCAACAACGTGTTGGGCCTGGAGTTTCGCTTCGCACGCTTGTGCCCGAGGACGTGTCCATTGCAGTGAAGTCTGAAAAACAGGGCAGCAGTCAATAGGAGCCGTGAGATGGAACAGAGAAGTGGCATCTGGCCAAGCAGAGTTGCATCCACTGGATGGAACGCCAACTGGTGGTACTAATGGTGGTGGTTGGATCGAAAACTGACCTTGTTGAACCCATTTTGCATCTTCAGGAGGGGAAAGGCCATGCGTTGATCGCGTTGTGGAGGGAGGGCAAAGGAGGGCATGACACCATTGTGACAAATGCGTGATGTGTCACGTACCCTTGGTGGCTACGCGAACTCTCTGAATTGTGATGAAGCAATCTCCCAACTTACGGCTACACAATCCCAACATATGTTTGCGGTTTTGCTGTTCTACTCCATTACTCGTGAAATGAACGAGGCGCGGTATGTCTCTATTTAGCACTTTGCTCTGATTTATTCACTGTCTTGACAGTTCATGAGGGCTATTCGTAAGTTTGCTTGTTAGTATTCCAGGAGACTCTATATCAAGCGACCAATAGATGGCTTGTTCTGTGCTCAGTACAAAGTTCTCCGTGCCAATGACCACACCCCTTCGGAGGCATTCAATGAGACCGTCGAGGAGGCTACTCAGTCTCTCTACCCTTTGATCGGTCAGAAAGGGTGAGTTTTTATATGTCTATCCCACTCTGTCATGTGTCAGACGGATCGTTTTCCCACCAACAGCATGGACTACATGCATAATGCTTGCTCCACCACTGCTGGACTTGGGCACCCATCTTTGAAAAGGCGAACCTCCCTATCTTCAAGAAGCTTTACGAGAGTGTCAAGAATGGTACAGAAACTCGTAAAGCTCTGGAATTCAATGGCCGTGCGACGTACTGCCGAGACCTTGCCAAGGAACTCAAAGAAATCGATGACCAGGAAATCTGGAGAGCCGGTGAGACCATTCGTTCTCTTACGTTAGTAATGCGGTCGCTCACTTTCTCGTATACAGGCATGGTTGTCCGTTCATTACACCCCGACTACAAGACCAAGTAGTGGCTAGTAACACCCCTTGACATGGTACCCTTTCGGGGCCATCACATCTACTAGACTTGTTTTCTTTCTTTGAGCAGGGTTGCTTCATCGGTGCAGTCGAGTTGTAGAGGATCGTCGCATGGTACATTACCATTGATATTGTGTATGATATAAGTACGCATCATTCTAAGTATGCGAAGCACTGTAACCAAGTGCTTCTGTAACATCACCGCCAAACTAGTCCAGAGGTCTACTGCACTTGGCCCGCCCTTTGCAGGTCAAATCACTGAAGAGCGGCGGCTATGGGCAAAGACAGTTGCGATGATTTCACGTTCGCCAAGCTTTCCGACCTTTTCAGATGTACGCTGGCTGGTAGTTCAACGACGACTTATGCCGAATGAATCCATGATCCAGCTCACAACAACTCGAGGGAATAAGATCACGAGAGTCGGTGTCGGAAGTATTGGAGAACCCAGAACTGCGATTTTCATACGACTCCTTCCGTTTCGCCATGGGACGGGACTGACGTCTACTCAGGTCACTCTCAGATTCCTATGTCACCTGTGACTGAGCAGAAGAAGCAGCCGATGTTATTGTCTCGCTGTGTCGAACAATGGCCAGTGGATCGCAACAGGCTCTGGAATGCAAAGTGCATGAGGCATGAGGATCCCCGCCGCTACATCGCATCCAACAAACAAGTACAAATACACTACCACAAGGACTCATCGCAACAGCCACTCAAAGTCTGGGACAGCAATGACGGCCGCTTGCTCGTCGACATCAAGGTAGAAGTAACCGTCGATTTGAATGGTCTCATCCGTTTCAACAACCACCTCTTTGCCGTATCGAATAATACAATCAAGCAATCAGCAGTCGCAGAATGGCCTGTCACTGACAGCTACTACTCCTCGTGCATTGCCTTGCCAAAACATGGTGAATACATTGCTCACTCTACAACGAATACTATCACATTCTAAGACACGTCGACGCACATCCAACTCTGTGTCATTCAACATCCTCAAGACACACGTGTATCTCATCATTGTAAGTCTCGTCTCTTGGATCAAGCTTTCTTGTTCCGATCACTGTTCCACATAGCAGTCAGTTCCATACCCCACTCTTCAGGAACCTGACATCTGGGTCGACGATGCTGCATCAGACCCATTAGTTCCATTATCTAGGCCACACCCAACTCTCTAGGAACCTGACATTCATTTCGACGACGCCGTGCTGGACTCGTGGAAGCATGATCAACTTGAAAATGCAGAGACCCTCCTGACTGCAGCCATCTCCGAATCTCTCAATCCAGCTCATCACCTATTCGCTGATCGAGCTCTTGTGCGGACTCGTCTAGGAAAGTGGGATGCAGCCCTCATCGATGCCAAAAGGGTACTTATCACATTACTCTCTCAAACACTGACATCCTGACCCCCATTTACACCAAGGTCCTCGATATTCAGGTTTCCATCATCACCTTTCTTGCAAAAAGTGTAGCCCATGTCGGCAAAGGGGAAAAGGACAAGGCCTATCGGGCTTGCGACATTGCATTTGAGCATTTCCATTCATCTCGTGTTACCTTTCTCCTTATCAAGGTCTGTGTCTTCAACGTTCGGTTACCATTCGACCGCTCGCATCTCTTAGGCTATTATCGTATTCATGACCGGGGAACATCTCGATGGGGTATCACGCGTAGACGACCTCATCGCTGTGGTTTCCTCTAACTGTATGCTGCATATCTTCTTCTCAGAAACTCGCAGATGGCGTGCGGTGACCACGATGGTGCAATACAGTCGTTTGAGCATGCTCGAGCCCGGATATGGGACCATGTTGGGCTTCCCCTCTTTGCGATATCACTGGTACGTTTTTGGACGTACCGCAATGTATCGAAAATCGCTCATCGCCCAGACAGATAACCGGATGGACCTTCGATAATCTTGATATCACGATTCGACAGCGACTTTGTGAAGCCTTGTTTGCTCTGGGTCGCACAGACCAAGCAGGCAGATCTCTTCTCGACATGATACACACCTCGGACAAGAGGGTCTACGCGAGTCGACCCATCACCAAGTGGATTTCTGGTGAGTTTGATGCTCTATTCATGTGTTTTGCTCGCATTGAAAACCTCTACAGACTTTACCGAACAATTTCTCTCAACAACTCAATATGGTAACCAGTTCATCGATTCAGAGATCCCCACACCACTTCAAAGAATAGGTAAATGCAACATTGGTGAGTGGCGAATGGAAGGATCCATTAGTTGCGGCCACCAGCGTGTGTCTCCCTTTCTCCTAGTGTCTTCACGAGATCAACGCCTTGTTTATGTCCAGTTCATGGTCCCCAGAGTCGTGGTTCATCGTGTCATGCGTGAATGTTTCGAAATGAACGACTGCGTGGCGGTTGAATGCAGTATTTCCTTGAAATGATTAGTGAATCGGGAGGAGAGGTCTTTAGCATTCTACTGTATCCTGGTTCCGGAGCGATAAGACCCTTAGGTCTGTAATATTGTAATATATTTATCACATCTGCAATGTCAAGCAGTGAAAAATAACGCTAGGGCGGCACTCCTGATGATATTGAACCACCTGCTGGTAGGTCCTGAGGGTGAGAGGAGGTTCGGGATCGCTACCCAGAGGCACCCGGGTTAATATCAAGAGAAGCATCGAGACATCCACCAGTGGGTCCCGATGGTGAGGAGAGGTCTGGGAGTGCTACCCAAGAGGCACCAGGGTTGATATCGAGACGTTCATGAAGTGCAAACGAGGTTCTGGATGCTCCCGGATGAGTATACGAAGAGATCTATTTTTAGCATCTCTGTAGGTCCGGCCTCAGAGGCATAATATACTCGACATAAAAAAGGGCGTGTAAGGTGTCTATTGGTACATACATTGTAGACACTTCAATTGAGCTTCATAGCGGTCACGTGAGAGCAAGCGACTGGCTCAACCTGAACGAACCACGACAACTACTATCAGAGGTTTCCAGGTCTGTGTACTTGCAATTCAAACGGCTAGCCTGGTAAGTGGTACTTGATTTCGTGCGCTTTGTTTTGACCTAGTTTCCTTGAACCGCAGGCCTCGATGTTTCCCAGAGAACTCCATTTCTTGCTTTGGCTTTTCCTGGTTCATTGCGTAGGGATATACTTGTTCACCCAGGGGTTTCTCTTGAGCCGGCTGTCCCTTCCAGACCGACATGAGCGTAGGCATGATGGCTGCACATCTCTCGCGACACACAAAAGAGCCCTCATACTCGCGATCGACGCCCTTCGATTCAACTTTATTTCCAGCCATCCCCCAGAACCTCCCTCGCCGTACCACCACAATATCCTGACTCTTCCCGGAAGCTCACCGCTGTACATCCACAACACTCATTCATGTTCAATGCTCATGCCGACCCACCTACTACAATGCTTCAACGTCTCAAGGGTCTCACAACTGGTTCACTTCCGACATTCATCGATGCTGGAGAGAACTTTGGAGGTTCAGCTATCGTTGAAGATTCAATCCTGCACCAACTCGTAGCCACCGGCAGGAAGGTCAGTTAGATGGCTTGCTTTCTACCTTCTCCTTTCTGAACGCCTGAAAGGTTGCTTTCACAGGCGACGATACATGGATGACGTTATTTCCCGATATCCTTGATCACAACATGTCCTTTCCCTTTGACTCGTTCAACGTCGAGGACCTCCATGCGGTTGATGGGGGGGTCATTGCGAACCCCTTACCCATGGTGAAGAACTATCCACATTCTTGGGACCTTGCGATTGGTCATTGTTTGGGTGTTGATCACGTCGGCCACCGTGTTGGCCCTGAGCATCCGGTCATGAAGGCGAAACTGGAGCAGATGAATAACTTCCTCGCTGACCTTGTCAGGGCCATTGACAAGGACACGCTGCTGGTCTTGCTTGGGGACCATGGGATGGATCGTGTAGGTAACTATGGAGGCGATAGCAGCCTGGAGACAATGTCTGCGGTTTGGATTTATAGCAAGGGCGCGGCATTATCCCAAGGATCAGCGTCGTTGCTGGAAGGCCTCGTCCCCACTGTCGTATTCCTGGGAGAGACCATTCACCATCACTCCATTCAGCAAATCGACTTTGTCCCAACTATATCACTCCTCCTCGGCCTTCCCATCCCATTCAATAACCTTGGGACCATCATCCCGGAAGTTTTCGACCGCAGGGCAGGGGTACAGAAAGCCCTCGAACTCAACGCAAATCAGATCAAGAACTATCTAAACGCTTACCGTACCAGTCAATCTGGCGGGGAACTTGATGGATTTTGGTCTCGGCTTTCAGAGAGCTGGGTGGCAACCCAGGCCGTGTCGTCCGTGGACTCCCTCCCCACTCATTGGGTGTTTACTCGCCACTCGCTAACCGTGTGCCGAGCTCTTTGGGCACGGTTCAGTCTCCCTCTGATCATCACTGGTCTTGTTACTATAGTCCTCAGCACTGCTGCAACATTTTGCACATACCAATCACTTGGTGAGAATGCCGAAAACTCGGAGGAATGTCCTGCAAAGGGATTACTCAGCGCATTCAAAGCTGCTGTTGCAGGGTTAACATTGGGGGGTATAGCTTATTTTTCCATGCAAAATTTGCTGGAGGGTGTCCACCTCCATCACGCTTCCCTTTTTGGGAGCGAATTGGCGTCTACGCTGGCGTTCACACTTCCGTGCTGTCCTACCCTCCGTCGCGAACGGTTGACCGCTGTTCCAATAATTCTCATTCTTCATGCACTATGTTTCGCTTCCGATTCCTTCATCTGGGAAGACCGCATCATCCTTTTCCTCATTGCTATGTCACTTGTTCCGTCATTCTTGGTCGGATTCACCGTGCCAACCCCTCGCCTTCGATATCACATCCTTGGCTTTTCTGCCATCTTTGCGGCCTGTGTCAGGCTTATGACAATGAGCACCGTGTGTAGAGAGGAACAACATCCTTATTGCAAGGTGACATTCTACGTTTTGCCTACTTCCTCCACTCCTCCTGTTCCCGCCCCGCTCATCGCACCACCTATCGCCTTCTCTATCCCGTTCATCATCCGGCGCATTCTGCACATCTCAAAATCGGAAAAGGGGTTGGCTGGGGTGGTTTTCCCCTGGGTGCTTACATCTGCTCTGCTTGCCAGAACTGGCTTTTGGGTCTTGGAATGGGCTCACTCAGTGGGGTTATTCTGGAACGGCGTAAATGCCCTGTTCCGCCCAGCTCGGACGATGCTAGCGAGGGTGTGTTTTGCAGCAATCACATTCGGGGGAGTCGCGTTATGGTGGCCATCACCTGTTTGTCTCGAGATCAACACCGAGGATACTTCCTCAGACAGCGAAACATCCCAGGGTCAACAAGCACCTGTAGCCTTACTGGCACATCTTGAAGTTGTGGATAGTGTCCGGGATGCCCACGCTCTCGGTGATGCATTTGTATCGAGTAAACCGACTGCGGCACTGGATCTCAACGCGCTCAAGTGAGAGCTTACGTTCTCAGAAGTCATTTCTCTTGCGCTTCTAGCGCTCCATACGTTCCACGGGACAGGTCATCAACCAACGGTACCCTCACTACAGTGGAAGATGGCCTTTATCTTCACTCCCACACTTTCCTTTCCCTTTTCGCAGTTGGCGGTCATCATCAACACGCTGAGGCCTCATTTCTTGATAGGTCTCGCCTCGCCACTCCTTGTTCTCTGGAAGGTACTGGGCTTGGCTGGGTCAAGTGAAACACTTAATTCACCCACCCGGAGACAATTGTCTCTGAGTCCTCGGAGCTGGAGCGGAAACGTCCCTGTCATTACATATCACCAGATTCCAAGAAGCCCGGTCAACCCCTTTGTCATCACCTACTTTACTGTCCTCTGCTAACTTGTCCTTGTCTTGATAACTTCTCCCCCAGGACTATTAGCGGCAGCTTGTCATCCCACCGCAGCCCCGACCCAACTTCGCTTCATCACTGATTTCCTCAGTCTACTGTTGCACCACCGCGAACAGCCCGTACTTGCATCTCAAGTTGCTCGTGCTGGCACTACCACCAGGACACCGTGTTCGGAGGATGCCGATAGTACGTTCATAATGCTGTGAGCCGTTTGCATTGACTTTTTCATGTAT
>JBBPJP010000626.1:0-17914 GCA_038088775.1 Boletus barrowsii | reverse complement strand
ACGAAGTGCTGTCCTCTGGGTTACCGGGTACTCGTGGGCGTCGTTAGCTTGCTTGTCATGTCTTGTTCATCGTCGCGAACGACTCTCGTGACCCGTAGTAGAGTTCACGACGAACGACAGGTCCACTTATTTGATTTCGGGGTCCTGCTCCGGCATTTCCTAATCAGTTGATAACCGGGCGAGTTTTCAAAACGAAGTTTCGGCGATGTTTTGCAAAGCGCTGTAATGTCATCCAGGAGTGAATGTGCCACAGATTGTTGGGCCACTGGGATAATGTGCGGGTCTGCAAGGGCATTATATATACATAGTTTCCTTGTACCATGCATCTATTTCTTGTACCGGTGAACCTTCATCACAAGCGAATAGCACAGTCCGTGGGTACCAGTGATGTTCAGACGTTGATCAGCTCAACCTCGAAAGCGTGCACGACAATGGAGATGACGATGAGGTACTTTTCCACACGCGGACACCCGGGCGAACGGTCCTTCGAGGACGTATGTAAGTTGCACTATTTGTCAACTTCCACTCTGACTTCGCCGTGTCCGGCTTGGCACAGGTTGTCTTGCCCTGGACGGCGGGCTCTACATCCCAAAAGATATACCAGCCCCTCCAGAGAATTGGCGATCTGAATGGGCCGGCCTTTCCTACCAGGAACTCGCCACCAACATCCTCTCACTCTTCATCTCACCCGACGAACTGCTCCTGGCTGATCTTGTTTCATTCGTCAACAAGACATATACCGTTGGCCCGTCCGCGTTCTGCGTTCCATCCATCACGCCGCTTGTTCAACTGGATCCCAAAATTCACGTACTCGAGCTGTTCCACGGGCCCACCTATGTATTCAAGGACCTCACACTCCAGCTCGTGCAGTATGACTGACTGACGCCCTATTAACGGAGGACTGATTGACTGGAATGCGCGCGCACAACAAAAAAAGAATCCCACACAGTCAAGCGAAATACGCGCCGACTACACGGAATACTCGTCGACACTTCGTCCACACACGAAACACTCGTCCCCACTCGTCCCCACCCGAAACGCTCGAACGAACTAAATACCAGTCGAAACACCCGAAAAAGCGTTGGGTGAGTTTCGCGCCCCGGCGCTCTCCCTTAACTTATTGATTTGTGATGTACAAGACATAGTACAACGTAACACTCCCGCCGAAAAAAAAAAACTGTCTGGCCGAAGGGTAATATATACAATGGACGGAATCAATAAACGTAATGTTCCTTCAATTGCAACCTGTGGGGATTCGGGAATTTGTCACTCAGCTGGCGGGGCCTTGAAAGATCTCGTGAAGGTGACGCGACGCAGCTTGGTCCAGACACAACAGCATGATCCCCTCTGCCTGGGAGCTTATTGAACCGTATGTGACTAGAACGTGTTTTATCAGCTAGTCGTTGACTTTAAATCCATCTAGCTCTGCAGTGCCCTGCATTCAAGGCCCCCAGAAGGCCATTGCAGCTATGTCTGCCCTCCAAGGCCATCCCGTTCAAATTTGTACAATCGTCCACGACCCAGAGAGCTCTGAAATCCATTTGTGAGTTTACTGCTCTAGCATTTTCCTTACCGCTTCACATGTATACTGGCAACAGCATTTCAGATGATTCATACGGTCTACCCCCACCGACTCTTTCAAGCCTAAAGCAGTTTTTATCATTAGAGCTGTCTGCCCGGTCACGTGCAGCGGAAGATGAGGTCCAGTTGTGTATAGACGATGATGAGGAGATACTAGAGGGAAAAGACTGCTTGGCGGAGGAGAACCTCGAGAAGGAGTTGGAGCAAATGGCAGAAAATGATCCAGATGTGATCGAGTTGGCGGATTGTGAGTTCAAATTGATTTCCCCGGTTACCGTTCAAATTATTCACTCTAAGGTCCCTAACTAGGTCTAAAGAAGGCTGCTGTGAGTGCCGACAGGCAGGAAGAAAGGCAAGAAGAGAGCGGCAAGTCGGAGCACCTTGAATGCCAATTCGAAGAATTGAGAGAGTCTGTGGTAATGGACTTGGACCAGGGTGAGTAGCACTCCGTGTAACGCTTGGAGATTGTTGACTTATTTGCTTCTCGTAGAGGAGTGCCTGAGGGAGAACTCAACAATCGTTACTGTGGAAGGGCAGACAAGTATGGTTAGTAACGCTGCTGATTGAGATGATATCACCCCAATTTGACAATTTATATACTAGGATATCTGCGAAGAACCACCAGAGGACTCCGAGATGCATAGCCTGGCTGAGGCCGAGGAAATGCAGGAGTTGAGGCAATTTGCAGAAGTAGAGTGTAACCGAGTCGAACTGAGGTCAGCTCGTGAGTTGCCCTGGCGCCCACAACTCTGGGTCATTGCTCATGTTAATTCGTTATTTTGTGCCTTGAAGATGAGCCAACAACAACGGCAGCACTAACACTGGACAAAGAAACAATAAGTGAAATGGTTAGCTACAGGCCTACAGCCTCAGAGATTTTGACTCGCCTCAATTCTGACCTTTCATTTTTACTCAGACTGCGTCTGTGGATTACGATGGGAATAACAATAGGCTCAGTGATGACAGCTGCACAGATCTCGTTTCCGAAAAAGGTACGATCTACAGTGCATCAGATCAGACAGCTCATCAACAGCTAAAATATGTTTAGTAAAGCGCCGTAGAACTCGTCAAGTTCTTGACTATGTTGAAGTTCCGCACCTTCCACCTCGACCACATCATCAAGTTCACACTTATGGGTTCTCACAGGAAAAGCTGGCGTTACGGATGACAGGCACACGTGTTTCTCGGGGCGGAGGACGGAGTAAACGAAAGAAGAGATCACGATCAACGTCTCCAACGTCACCCGACATCACTTATCCCTTCATTCTCACAGAGGAGGAGCGTAGTAACACGCCAAAGCCTGCCACATTATCACCGAGAGATAGCCCCGATGCTTATTTGAAAAGGATCTTTCATATAGATCTGGCTAGAGTTCCGGGCAGAAAACCGCTGCCATCGTTTCAGGCGGGGAAGTGAGTTGTGACAGTCGTTTTCGGACTTTCTAATTGAAGCTGAATCTGGTTACAGAGTGTCGAAACAGACCAACCGAAAGCCTGTCAAACAAAACGATGCTGCTGTGCCCGCTGCGAACAAACTAATCCCGGATGATGACCTGCAAAGCATCGGTTGCGTTTATCTCTCTGATTATGATATTATTGTTTGCCGGAACCTTCATAACGGACGACCCTGCGGCTACGGCATTCCACTGGTCAATTTGTTCTCGCACTGCTGGGGGTCAGATTCTCTGGCGAGCCTTCATACCTGCGAGCGAAGCCCTCATTACATCGAATTTTGCAAGAGATATGACAGTCATGGAAGCAAAAACCTGTATAGTTACAAGCAAAGAAGTTTCATTCAGCGTATCCTGCACAATCATCCCAACGTCATCGTTACAGTGAAGGAGATGCGAAGTATTCGCATGCGAGAAGATCAATTTGGCTCAATTAGCTACATCTGTCCCCCCGTTCCTGGATTCGCCTGTAATTTCTGCGAATTCGCCGTTCACCAGGTAGAAGGAGGGGAGCCCCTCAGTATGCGGGAGCATTGGCTGGGACATGCGAAGGAAGATCCTGAACGACACGGTCGTCTTCCACGTGGAACGGATCTCCAAAACACTGACAAGTTTAGACAATGCCAGGTTCAATCCTTCGATCGAGACCAAGCCCATTTCCTCTGGTTGCCCGTCCCTCCTGAGAAGCTTTCCCATGCACACACAAACTTTCCCTCGAAGTCATTTGCGCAGATTCTACTTTTCGGCTTGCAATCGCGTAGTCAATCTGCCGTCACTGGGGATGCATCTCGTTTACGCTTGGATCCCAAAGCCGTTCTACCGTTCCTCGTTCAAAATCGTTCCTTCGAGCTTGTTTCCCCACTTCCCCCAGATTATGTCGCAAAATTGATCAGTCTTCCTGCAAAAAAAGGAGACTCAGATCCTTTTCATAAGCTCAAGCTAGCAACGGCGAAGCGGTTCCAGAGACTCTGTGACGAGATTCCCAACGTGTCCAGTGTAGTCAGAAAGCTGTTGGTCGTTCCAAAGCCGTGAGCTCAGACCTTTATTTCTGTAGTTCTGTCTAATATTCCGGAATACAGAGGAGAAAAGTCATTACTAGATAGCTTTAATCGTCCACAGCAAGACAGCACCGTGCAGTCCTACGCTCTCGAGGAAACGAGGCTGTTATGCTTTGTTCTTCGGTGCCTTCAAGCAAGCCAATATTCGATTGGAGACTTGGAGGGTCCTGTCCCATCCGGGGAGGGGCTTCACATTGGACTCACAGAAAATCAAGCCCATCGTTTTCAAGCACTTCTAGAGTATCTGTCAGACCCGTCTCATGATTCTGAACCCAACTCCACCCTTGAATCCCTCATCGACGCAGCTCTTTGCAGCATCTACATGCCCAGCAACTCGCTGGAAATGTTCGATAACGTACTCCGAAATCCCACCACAATTTATGTGATTCTCCGATCCCTCCGCCCCCAAGGGGGCTTTTTACAGGCAAAGGAAGCCACAGTACGCTACGCCCCAATCCAATTTGGCATCCGTCTTACCATCATGGCAAAGGTACAAGAAAGATATCGCGGGCTTCAGTCTGAGAAACAGAAAGGAGTGGACGGAGAAGCTCTATATGAAGAGTTAATGAAGTAAGCCGGTTATCCAATATCAAGGGTGCTTCTCCTATGCTGACAATTGTTCCAGGTACACAAATGATACCATCAGTCGGTGGGCCTCTCGTGAGCATAATACACCCCTGGGCTTTGTACGGCAATGTATGAAGGCGATGAGCAGGGTGGCTCGAAATATGCCAGCCAGTCCGACCGTCGCCTGGAATCCCGATCATTCCAAGATCACCGTTCAGAATCATGTCGTTGAGGTGGCCGAGTACATCGAAGAGGTGCAGAAGTCGCTCTCGTCTCTATCCCGTACAGTGGACGATAACATCCTCTTTGGCTTTGAGTTCCCTTCTGGATCTTTGGACCTTGCGAGGGATAACTCTGAAACCAACGACATCAATACTCTGGGTTTTGGGCTGTTTACGATCCCCACTGAATCGAATTCCCAACTTGATTCAGATAATCACCCAGCGGCATTCTTTCTCGAACGGCTTTGTGAAGCGAAGGAAATATGTACACGGCAGGGTAATTCTGTCATCTGGGATGCTCAGCGTGCCAACAAGTGGCTGCTGGATGTCAGTGAAGTCTGGGCAGAAACTCTGACATTGATGCATCTTCTGGCCATACCAGGTCGGGGGACCGAAGTAACTACCTGGCAATACACCAACTCGCCCTCCAGTCCCAGACATCTTTTTCTTTCCACCGCCCTTCAAACCCTTATTACGCAGAGCAGTTACAACAAGACTACAGCTATTACCGGCCGCCACAAGTATATTCTTCGCGTGATTCCATTCCGCCTTTCCCTCATCATCACCAAGCTCCTCCGGATCATACGGCCGATCGAATCGTTGGCTTTCGCAAGCCTCAACCCTGCAAATGCCTCTGAGGCCAAAGAGGTGTACTCTACGTACATGTTTGTGTCCAATGGCAAGGTCTGGGATAGCAATACCCTGTCTGCCAGCTTGCGCCGTTGGTTTTTAAGGGCACTCAGGGTGCCCTTTGGACTTCATCTCCATCGGCACTTTGTGCAAGCCCTACAACGCCAGTTTCTTAGGTATGAAAAAGATGACGAACTTTCCGACGTAGCCAATGAAGTCATGGGGCATGGCCGAGAGGTTGCCGATCACAATTATGCACGGGAGGGTCAGGATCTCAGCCTGGATAGTTCCACAAGGCGGAGGATGGAGATAGTTGGCTTTGATTGGATTTCAAAAGTCCACGGGATTGAGGTTTCTCCGGTAGAGAAAGGCAAGAGAAAGGCAAGCTAGGGGTTGACAGAATCACAGAATCTACATATTAAACCAGTACTGTAGATATTTACAAATACCTCTGAAATGCGTACTCTGTCCTGAACACGACCAAGGCAATAGTTTTCGTTATGGCTACTATGTTTGTTTCAGTCTGACCGCGACATCAGGTCAAATGGTGAGGCGATCGGACATGCGCGAGGGAGGATACCCATGGCTCCAGAGAGTCCATCGTCGTAAGTCCGTTTACCCGGTTCCCATCATTAGGGCCTGTTCTCACGAAAACCAAAAGGTGGACCCTCTCCTATGCACCATCAGCAAATAATAGCTATACTAGAAAGTCACCTCCCTGCTTCATGCTCGGTACATCCGAAGAAGCGGCTCATCGGTTATATAGAACCCGAACACTCAACATCACCTATTAGACTTGAGTTCGCAGACGGTACTAGTGCGACCACCGATGTACTCGTTGGAGCCAGTGATGGAATTCGCTTGGCCGTTCGGAAGACGATGTTTGAAGCAGCGTCCAAGGACGACGAAGGGGACAAGACAGATTTTACACAATACATTGATGCGACTTTCACAGGAACTACCATTTATCGTGCCCTCGTTGCTCAGGAGTTGTTGAAGAAAGAAAACCCAGAGCACATCTCGGTGAAAAATATGACAGCGGTGAACGTTCAATTACATGGTACACATTTCACACTC
Source organism: Boletus barrowsii (assembly GCA_038088775.1). NCBI lineage: Eukaryota > Fungi > Basidiomycota > Agaricomycetes > Boletales > Boletaceae > Boletus > Boletus barrowsii. The sequence goes on along the minus strand of JBBPJP010000626.1, from coordinate 11,330 downwards.
ATTCTACTGCATAGTACATTGGAAAAGGCAGGGTGGGCCGTTTTCTTTCGTCTCGATGTTTGGGTCCGCTCAGTCAGTCAGTACCTTTAGAGCCTTGTCACATATCCAATTGCCAAAGGCACAATCATCAACTTCGCGGCACTTACAAATGATCCGAGTTTAATGAGGACATAATATGAAGGACACTGGGTGTCTGATGCGACCCATGGTGGGGTTGTAGAATATTTTGAAGGCTTCAAACCTGATGCGAGGGCGCTGGTAAAGGTGGGCACCCAGCTCCACACCAAACAATTTGGGTTAACCCAATACACACATGGTATAACTCTGTAAGAAACCGTCCAAGTGGGCCCTGCGTGTCGTGAAACTACTCCCATTTTGTGTGGCGAAGAGGGTCGCCCATATCGGAGATGCAGTGCGTCATTTTACAGCTGAACAGCAATGTTGTTGCTACGTTCCACTGACATTGAATTACCTAGTGTCATGCCGTGACACCTACCTTTGGTGCTGGTGCTGGCCAAGCGATCGATGTATGTCCCTCAGACCCTCAAAAATCCATTGCTCATGTATTGTCACCCAATCACGTCTGGTCGATGCTTTTGTACTTGGCCGACTGATCGCTCATCCTTTGACGTCGCTCTCTCGCATCCAAGATGCATTCCGCATTTATGAAGACGTTCACCTCCTTATTGCTCTTTCCGTTGCCAACCTTAAGGGAAGGGATGGAGGCCGTCAAGCAGGAGGTTCTTCAACGATGGGATATGTTGGATGGACCGAAAGGTGCCTTGCAGGCATGGGAGGATACAGAATTGAAATTGAGAACGTTGGTGCAGTAGTAGAGACACTCGCAAATTCTCCTGGAGTCGCTGATCTGTTACAGATGGGTCAATCCAGGTCACATGAACAATCTATCTGGAAGATCAGTCTATGCCATACAAGAAGGGACGAATTCAATGGATTTGATGTCAACTCAGACCTAGCGTGCTTGCAAACTTGTTTTGAACATGCTTGTATACGAGCTATCCGAATCAATGGCAAACGATCATCGACCTGTCGTCGAGCACACATTACTCGTCAGAGTATGACCATAGTAACAATCGACCGAGCTGTACAAGCTGAAACAGGTACCATAGTGAAACGGTTTCCCTCCGACGCTTTCCAAGTTTTCATAACAACTCCGAGCGATTCCACACTGCTCCGTGTCAGAGCCCATTGGCTTTGACAGACTGCGCAAACCAAGGCATGTTATCGGTAAAAGATCGAGGGGTACGAGAAGTGATTCACTCCCTGAACGAATTAGGCGATGATAAATCCAGGTATCTGAGGTGTAATTCTTCACAACCCAGGCTGTCTCGTGGTTAGACAAATGCTAATGCATGTTAAGATGAAGACGCACGGAAGACTGGGTATTGCGTCGCATCGCTAGGCGGGCGTCCTGACAGCTGGTTCAAGATACTCAGATAGGTGTACTAAAGCCATCAAGTCATGGATCAACCGTGTATGACGGACCGGGTCTACCTACGTGACTGATCTTTCTGTTCTGCCACTGGCGCTGCGCAGTCACTGATGCCTTGTCGTCAGCAATCAGCGATGCTTACCCTTTCCTTTTGGCATTGCTCTAGCCCGAGTATCGATGTGCCCGTGGGTCGAATGTCTCGTGGAACTTTATGACGACGGGCACCGTCCAGAGAGACGGCCAGCAGCATCCGACTGTCCTTGAAGAAAAATTCCAGAATAAACCCCATTAAGTCAACATCCAATGAAACCACAAGGATCATACACGCAACGTCAATCCTTTTAGGGTCGAATTTAGATCAACCATTGACCGCATCTATATCCTTTTCCAAGACGAAACGATGTGCAGCTCGGTAATCCCGACGTATACATTGATCTCTTTCTCTAAAGCCAGAGTCAATAACCAGAATGTGCAAAGCAAGAAAGGGACGACTGACTTGGGGAGACGGCTCTTCTCCACGTCGGACTTGACACGACGCAGGAGGAAGGGTCGCAATATTTTGTGCAATGCTTTCACCACTTTCTTGCCCTTGTCCTCTAGCACCAGCATCATCTTTGTGGAGAAAAGCGTTGAGGTCAGCATAGTAGTCGGAGAATATCCCGGGCACAAATGAAATTGAGGACTCCATGAGATTGTTCTGAAGTGGGTGCACTGCGTTCAGTTAGCCGTGTACGCTAGCGAAATCCCAAACGACTTATGGGGTGCATTCCAACAACACCATCTGACTGGGACAATGGAGTTGTAGGTTGCAACATATGAGATGTAGGACTAGGAGGTGTGATGGCTGGGTCTGACGTAAGCTTCTGATTTGTCAACGAGAGCCAAGTCACCTCGAAATCTTCGATTCTTTCGCGAACTTGGAGCATCTCCCGCACAACAACTTAACCGGCATGTTTATCCTTGAAGAAGAATGGGTCGAGCCATCCACCAACACATCCCTTTCCTCCTCCCTCTCCGACGACCAACAGTATCATAAAACGAGGGACAAGGTGTCAGTACGACGACGAAACCCCAGCCGGGCTCGATCAAAGGGTGTCATTGACCCCTCGAAGTCAATGAGGAATGTTCCAATGAAACTCGGTGGTGGGGATGGGAAAATGAGAATTGATAATCGTGATAACAAAATAGGTTGGCAACACCCAGCGTGCTTGGCTAATCCGTAGACCTGATTTGTTTTACCCAGACCAATATATCGCCTTGATCGAAGAGTTGACACTCGACACGGTGAAGGTATAGTACAGTTCCGTGTGTATGTCTTTGTCTCTTTTGCTGATTTCGTGCAACAGACATTCCACGGAGTCGCACTTACTGACTACATAAACTTGCTGAACGCAACCAACGGTCTATCTATTCGAGCCAAGTAGGTAGTTGACAGATCGCGGAATGATCATCATGCTCACGATTTCCAGGTTCACATATCTCCCTGAATCCGAGGAGTTACATGTCATGTCGCCATCACCGCTTCACGAATCCTCCTTGATCCACCTCTCTAGCGTGGTTCATAACTTCATCCACAACTTGTGTGTCCCCTCCGGCATTCTCACCATCGAGCTGAATACCAAGATCGAACACCCTATTCCCATGATCCCCGATTTCCTTTGCGCGCTTACCCACAGGCCAGCTGACTACGCTGTCAAATGGGTTGGCGAAGTTAGTTTCACTGTCTCGCCGACTGCAACCCGACAGAAGGTGAAGAACTTGCTTGCCAATGCACCGACAATCGACCTCGCTTTCATAGTATACATCGCGGAAGATCGCAAACGAGCAACACCAGACGAAGAAGACCCGAAAGCGATCCAGCTACGTTCGAGGGGACTTATCCCTCGTGCCGAGTTCTTGGCGCCATTTCTCGCAGACAACTTTTATAATGCAGTTGAGGTCGGAGGCTTCAAGTGGGTCTCGTTGGAGTCTGTGTCGGAGGTTTTCCTCCGTCACCCAAACGATGGATTTGATCTGGAGAGTTCCGACGAGGAATACGTTGCGCGAGGGGTGAGACGCTCACTTGTACCCTATCAGTTTATAATAATTACACAATTTTACAGGAACTCTATCCTTCTCGGAACATGGAGTGTGTTAGTCATCTGTTCAATGCAGGCGCTCAACGCTTGAAAGAGAGTGTTATTACCCTTTTGGAGTCGAACTACACTGATCCGACATCGTCGCAAGCTCTGAAATTGCAGAGAATACGCGACTCGGATGCAACGCTCGACATAGACAGGGACGATTGGGCTACATTCATCTCGCAAAGATTATGCTGCACTGCATATGACCGGTATTACCAGTGGTACATGGGCCCGTCGCTGAAGCGAAAGAACCCGTTCTATGATACACGTAGCAGAAGGCAGACTAATCCTCCATCCCAGACCACATCCCAGCTTTCCAATTCGCGCAGTCGAGAATCATCAGGGAACCGGCGGGGGAAAAGGCGGGCTCAGGATGGATGAACTCCACATCACTCATTGTACAGTGTCTCTGTTGCGTACTATTTGCCCCTCCAACATGTTCTTTCTTACGAGTTTCTGTTTTACAACTGGCTGCGATCTTGGTCGCCACGATCAACACCATTTGTCTTGCATCTCAGCTGTTTTTTCTTGCTATTACTCTGCTACTCTTTTTACTCGGTTGCCGAATCATGACAACATTACACCTTTTCCCCTTCCGACTATGTCTCTTGTCGAGTTTACCGTGTCCACTGTCGCTGTGGTGATTGCACTTCGATTGTTGGATTCTTTATAGCAATTTTGTATGTACATCAGGATGTGCAGTTCAATGTGAGCAGGTATGGTGTGCACCGGAATATATGGTCTACAGTCCAGCTGGAGCCGACTGCGAGTCGGCTAAGCCAGCTTGAGCCGAGAATTGAGAGCCGAACTTGGCTGTGACTTGAGTCGACTAAAAGTCACAGCTGCAGCAACAGGAAAGGACATATGTTGTTACCAGTTCTATATACAAAGCCCTCCGGGCAACCCTGGACCCAGTCGAGGAGCGACATCCGTCTGAATCTTTATCACGATTGTTCAGTCTCCTTCCTAGTGATCACCGTTTTACAATTACATTCAGGTAATCAATCACGAGAATGTATCAATACGTAGTAAAATGACTCAAAAACATGTCAGTGTATACAGTTCTAATGATGGCATCTCCTCCAGATCATCTTTTTCGGGAAGGAACCCTACGACGGGGACACGGGCATTGTTTAGCACAACGCTAAGTACGAAAAAAAGATATGTGGAATTTGCATGTTAATACCATATACAGACTTATCAGATCACAATCTTTTTCCTTCGTCGAAATCCGACGTGACTTGGTCGAGATGGATCCCCACTCGACACACTCGCAATTTAACCAGCGCACCCCCAAGTCAGGGCCATTCACACCCATGACCAGATTCATGGACCAGCCACCAAAAATCGCCATCGAAAAATATGCAAAACCGCCATCGCCAGCCAAGGCGACGGCACCTAGCGCTGATCATTTGCTGTCACTCGCACAGCGTCCGATAGCGACGAATTCGCGTGTCAGGCAGGGAGAACAGTTCAAACGCGACATGTTCATCACATTCATCAACAAGGCATTGCAGGAGAAACTCAATGTTAGTGTCCTCGTGTGCGTATGCTCCCTGGCTGATCTCTTTTCCAGGGCCACAGTAAAGACTTTGACGACCTCGTAGACCAGTTCAACCCGAGAAAAGTAGGCAAAAGTGCGACCTCCTCGTCCCAGCTACGGCTATGGGTCCTCGCACTCTCACACGTGCTCTCCAAGTTAGAGAGGCGCCACGGATCGCTGGTCGAGGCCGTCGTGAACCTCCCATGGACGACGATGGACACCACTTTCGTAAAGTCGTACTCTGTTTTTATTGGGATGCTCCTGAGCGCCAGGCTAGAATACCTTGCTCTCGTCCTCAGCAAGATCGCCCAGGGTCTGACCTACCGTACGTCATTCTGATCGACACTATTCGAATCCCACCTCACCTCCTCGCATTTATAGAATCCGGATTGCAAGCTCTCGATGCAGGTGGTCCTGAAAGTTTGTCGAGCCCGTTGACGCGCAGCGTTGTGTACGACCGCTTGCATCATCTCCTCCGTCACCTCTTGTCTCTCATACCCACCCTTCCCTCAACCTTACAACCTCTCCTCGTCCGACATTTTCCTCACAAACGTCAATCACAAGTCACACAAGTGACGTACATACGCAACCTATTACGCGTCACGGAATACTGCTCTGAACTCACTGACCGGATACTCGCACTAATAATCGATCGAGCTCTTCAAATAGACGTGCGTATGGTGTCCTTTCAATATATGTGACCTTGCTGAATCTAGTCTCAGGTCGAGATTCAGGTAGAGTTGGAAGAACTGGAACAGGACGACACGTTGGAGAATGGCGACCTATTTGAATTCGATCCATTCGATGTCGTCGTCGGTCAGGAAGGTGATGAAGAGGGGTCCGATGTTGGAGATGACGATCTTGATTCCGATGTGTCAACCGATGTTTCATCCGACGACGGCTCTGAAAATGACAAAGAACCCGATTTGCCGTCCAACGTGCGGCACATGCAAGAAATGGTCAACAAACTCGATCATATACTCAAACTGATATTCGATCACTTCAATCGGTTACACTATGTCACCGAAACACCTCCGCCCACCACTCCTCACTCGGATAGTCCGTTTTCGCCGCTAGATACTCCCCAGTCGCTTTCCCCAGAATCTAGGCGCGCAATGCGTGCCACTCAATTCCATACCCTCTTGGCCATATTTGATCGCGCCATCATTCGCACCTTCAAATCCCGCTATACCCAATTTCTTCTCTTTTGGTATTCGTCCCTCGACCCAGAATTCAGTGACCTTTTCCAAGGTCTACTTGTCGAGAAGGCACTCATCGGACAAGACGTGCCCATCGTGACTCGTGCCGCTGCAGCCAGCTACATTGCCTCCTTTGTCAGCCGTGCCCAGTTCGTCGATCGTGAGGGTGCACGCAGAATGCTGACCGTCTTGTGCACGTTTTTGCAAAGTCACTTGGACATGTTCGATAAAATCATACAGGCAGGTCAAGAACCCCCAAGTTTAGCACATCACAGCGTATTTTACGCCATCACGCAAGCCGTATTTCTCATCTTTTGTTTCCGGTGGAGAGATCTCCAAGAAGAGTTTGATGAGGTGGAGGAGTACCCGGGGAGGAAGAAGTGGATGAACGAACTGGATGTCGTGCAACGGGTGATCACCTCTCCTTTGAACCCTTTAAAGGTCAGTGCGTATCCTTGATCCTTTCTCATCTCCTGACTCGCACTTCACATCACACGTGGATATCAGGTCTGCTCGCCCAACGTCGTGATGCAATTCGCGCGCATCGCTCAAGCGACCAACTTTGTATACTGCCATTCCATCATCGAAGCCAATCGGCGCTCCGAATACAATCCTAGTCCGGGATCGCTCCCGCTGTTACCTTGCAGGAACGGGGAAGAGCTCGTATCTGCAGAACTGCACACGTTTTTCCCTTTTGATCCATACAAGCTGCCGCGCTCGGGGTCGTATATACAAGGGGTGTATCGAGAGTGGACGACGGTTGCGATCGAAGGTGACGAGGAGAGCGATGAAGAGGAGGACGGCGAGGATGTGGATGAAAGCGATGGAGAGTTCGATCATGGCGGCATGCTTTCGGTGAACACGAACGAGGCGTTGGGCTCTGGTGGACTTCAAATACCCAGGGCTGTCCAGGGGTCCAGTTCAGACGCAGACGGCTTGGGGGAGTCGTTTGGTGGGATGAGTATCAGTCCTGCACAGCCAAGATCTGCCATCATGGCCTCGTAGGCGTTGCGGAATGGGTGCTACCATGTACGAGATGTTTGTGTATGCATAATCGAATACGAAGCACGCTAGTGCTGGACTAGTAATCATATCCTTCTGCAGTGGGATAGCTAGTTGTACTGTTTGCTTAACTTATAATTCACTTTCCCCTCGCGCTTGTGTTAATTTGCTGATTGGTCCCCGACTAGATGGAGGATCTTCTTCCCGGATCATACACAGCAGTAGAATCATCTTCCATACTGCATACACAAAGTATCGGCTGTGTCACATGAGAGGATCGCAACAAGTGAAAGGGTTGGAACCATACACATCGGCACTAACCTGACCATGTTCAACAAAACATCGAGATACAGTCACGAGAATTCGTCCCACCTAAACGCTCCAACTATTCCGCGTTATCCTCCGAATCACAGACCACATGGATTCCGCCATCCCCCCACACCATAACCGAATTAAATCTATCGGAATCACCGATCGTACAATTCGTCATAGTGAGACGACCATGCGGGCCTTGGCGGGTAGAGAGCGCGTCAAGGAGAGAACGACGAGTGATAGCAGGCCCGGGGGGATCGGAAACGTCCTCCGGCAAAAATGTGATCCAATCAAGCACCAACTCCTCCAGGTTCGGTGCCAACATGTGGCTTTGACCGCGATCACCATCTTGATGTCGTACGCCCTCATCTGTGGTGAGATCCGTGAAAGAGAGGATGGAAAGATCTGGCATACTAGCTGCTCGGAGTTTGATATACCGAATATCTCGGAGATGTCCCAGCATGTTCCTCCAAAAGGTTGGCGAGAATGGAGGGTAAAGGATGCGAAGACTCCGAACATTTGACAAAGGCATGGAGCTGCAAATGTTGCTTATGATGGACTCCGAGTCCTCTGATAGGCTGAAGAGGATCCGGAGAGGAATGTTGGAAGCCCGCTCCTCATCCTCATCCTCATCCTCATCCTCATCCTCATCCGATTCGGGAGTAAAATCGTGTTCAGACGCACTGAAGGTGAGTGTGCCGCCCGAACGTCCACCAGAGATCTCGATATCTAACGAAAGGATCGTCGAGGTGGATAGTGCGTGATCTTCGGCCATGCTACGTCTTTGTGTAAAGAGGGAATAAAGAACGGCGTAATTGTGAAAAGGGATATCAACTTCGGCCATGGGTGCTAGCTTGACTATTGTTTTCGATGGAATGTTGACGCAAGAAAGCAGTGCGATAGTCGTCGAAACTGGAGCGCAGATCAGAAAATAAGAAAGATGGGGTAAATCGATTTTTTTGAAGGTTCTGAAAACCGCGCTGGACAGAAAACCAGTGGCACTAGCAAGGGCACCTTGAAGGTATAGATACTCGAGGTTTTTCATATAGCCCATTACAGCTAGGAACTGCTCTATGCTCTGCAGGAACCGACGAGGAATACGGTACAGACGGAGAGTCGTCAAAGCATGCAGCTTGAATGAAGATAACGGCACCCAACAGCGCGAGAGCTTGAGTGTATGAAGCGGTGGGGGGACACCAGCAAAAAGTAACGCAGGCCACTCCGGGGTTGACCTGACGTAGAGGAATATATCCAGGATTCGCAAGCGAGGAGCGGGAGAGGAAAGCTTGGAAATAACCTGCTCATGCGGCCCTGGAAGGCGCAAACGTAGTTCTTGTATGCGTTCTAAATGGTCCATCACCTTCTCTACAGTGTTCAACCACTGGGATTCGGATTTGGGTCCGGATCCGTAGATGAGGCTGGTGTGAATCTTTAGTGACGCTTGCCTCGATCTTGCCAGTAACTCTTCCGTCCAGCGCTGCGACGTGATGGAGATGTAGGTCCAAATGGCCGCACAGTTGAGAGCGACGTGACGCCAATGATGGCAAACATATGAAACGTTGACCCAACTAGGCGCAGCCGATATGGGACGACCATCGTATTCGCAGTGATAGTCACTAGCGCACTGGATGAATATGTCTTCCAGGATGTCGGTTGGAAGGCGAAAAATGTAAGGATGGGCATTCCGTGAAGTATAGGAGTTGGATATTGCTGGCTTTTGTGTCATGACTTCTTCGACTGCAAGGTCCATGGTCTCCATGGTCTCCATGCAGATGACGAGTGATGGTTGTTAAGCTGGACACGATAAGAGTTGGATCAACGTCGGCGTAAAAACGACGCCTGGTAACTTACGGCGCCAGATAGGTTTTGCACCGTGAGAAACATATGTACATAGCCCAAGTGAGATCGAGTTTGGGACCGTACAGCTGACCCCGCGTTTACAGATGGCCCGACTAAATCACCCACCTCACCCTCCGGCTCCAATCACAAGGCATCGTTGATTGGATTGGGCTGCATCGTGCTGTACATGTTGGCAATGGTGGTGACTTATCCTCTGTATGATTGATAAATTTCGATGACATTACAGCAGGCCCCAACGATGAGGACCGAAACCTCGATTGCGTCGCACAGACCTGCTCTGTGGAGAGCGGCATGAATGCGTGTTCACTGAATGATTCTCTTGTATCTGGGTTTCCTTGGAGGGCTGATTATGATCAGGTGCGGAATGATTTGCTCACTCATATCTGTTTGGGAAAGTCACAAGACCACGAACGTTGGTTGCCAAACCATGCGAGGTTTGGGGGGTTCCTGGAGAGTCCATTCCCGGTTTATTTCATACTTCACCGACATTACTAGAGAGGACAATGTAACGCAATGGTCACTGCGGTTATTTACAATGGTTGTCTCTAACGACGGGTTAGATTGGGTTAATCATTTTCAGTCTTTTTACTTTGCCTATCCTTCGTGCAAGATGTATACAATTCAGACTCATGCGTGAATCTTTGTGCCAGTGATTGATTCTGCGCCAGCACAGGCCGGACGATCTTCATGCTGAAATCGGGTTTCTGTTAACGGAGATGTTGAGATGCCAGTGGTAGGACAGCGCATTCAAGACATGCTCCATGATGACGAGGAGCAGTTGCGCACCTTCTTCTCCGCAGGACAAAGCACTAATCATCGATCGAGCTCTTCGAACCCCAGTTTGTATCCTTCATCCTTTCTCGTCTCCGGACTGGCACCTCACATCACATGTGGGTATCAGGTCTGTCGTGATGCAATTTGCGCGCATCGCTCAAGCGACCAACTTTGTATACTGCCATGAGTCCATCATTGTTGAAGCCAATCGGCGCTCCGAATCCAACCCCAGTCCGCCGGGATCGTTCCCACTGTTACCTTGCAGGAATGGGGAAGAGCTCGTATCTGTGGAACTGTACACGTTTTTCCATTTTGATCCATACGGGCTGTCGCACTCGGGGCGACCGAGAGTGGACGTCGGTCGCGATCGAAGGTGATGAGGAGAGCGATGAGGAGGACGAGGGTGTGGATGAAGGCGATGGAGAGTTCGATCATGGCCTCGTAGGCGTTGTGGAATGGGTGCTACCATGTACGAGATGCTTGTGTATGCATAATTGAATACGAAGCACGCTAGTGCTGGACTAGTAATAATATACTAGGTTTTTCACTCGGGATGTTCGCCTTCTGCAGTGTGATAGCTAGTGTATTAGGCTGATGATATTTATTGTACTGTTTGCTTTAGCTTATAATTCACTTTCCCTTACTTGTGTGTTAATTTGATGATTAGTACCCGACTAGATGGAGGATCTGCTTCCCGTATCATACACAGTAGGATCATCTTGCATACACACACCGCTGGCTGTGTCAAAGGGGATTGCATTGAAAGGGCTGAGACCGATACACAACACGCTTGTTCAGTATCGGTATTCAGCAAAAGATCGAAATGAATTCGTCCCACCTAAACGCTCCAACTATTCCTCGTTATCTTCCGAATCACAGACTGGATGGGATTGCCATCCCCCCACACCATAAATGAATCAAATGTGTCGGAATCACCAACTAGGTCGTTTCACCCGGCTGTTTGTGCCTTCGGCACAAATCATTGTAGTTTCTTCAGTACAAATCAAATCTCATTTTCTTATCATGTTGGTTGTGCCAAAGGCACAACTTATCAGAGTTTCTTC
>JBBPJP010000625.1:0-17931 GCA_038088775.1 Boletus barrowsii | reverse complement strand
GGGGAAACGACAGGCCTCAATGAGGCCATTGACCTCGGCCGAGAAGCACTCAAGCTTCACCCGCGAGGACACCCTGATCGCTCCAAGTCTTTGAACAACCTTGCAGTTCGTCTCTCGACTCGCTACGACCACCTCGGGGCGATGGCGGACCTTGATGAGGGCATTGTCCTTGGCCAAGAAGCACTCGAACTTCACCCGCAAGAACACCCTGAGCGCTCCATGTCTTTGGATGACCTTGTATCATATCTTTTGACTCGCTACAACCAGCTCGGGGCGATGGCGGACCTTGATGAGGCCGTTGTCCTTGGCCGAGAAGCACTCGGACTTCACCCGCAAGGACACCCTGATCGCTCCATGACTTTGGACAACCTTGCAGTTCGTCTCTCGACTCGCTACAACCAGCTCGGGGCGATGACGGACCTTGATGAGGCCATTTTCCTTGGCCGAGAAGCACTCGAACTTCACCCGCAAGGACACCCTGAGCGCTCCATGTCTTTGGACGACCTTGTATCATATCTTTTGACTCGCTACAACCAGCTCGGGGCGATGGTAGACCTCGATGAGGCCATTGTCCTTGGCCGAGAAGCCTTCGCGCTTCGCCCGCGAGGACACCCTGATCGCTCCATGACTTTGAACAACCTTGCAGTTCATCTCTCGACTCGCTACAACCAGCTCGGGGCGATGACGGACCTTGATGAGGCCGTTGTCCTTGGCCAAGAAGCACTCGGACTTCACCCGCAAGGACACCCTGATCGCACCATGACTTTGGACAACCTTGCAGTTCGTCTCTCGACTCGCTACGACCAGCTTGGGGCGATGGGGGACCTTGACGAAGCTATTCTTCTCAGTCGAGAAGCACTCGAGCTTCGCCCACAAGGACACTCTGATCGCTCCATGTCTTTGGACAACCTTGCAGTGTGTCTGTCAACTCGCTACGACCAGCTTGGGGCAATGGCAGATCTCAGTGAGGCCCTTGTCCTTGGCCGAGAGGCGCTCGAACTTCGCCGGAAAGGACACCTTGATTGCTCCACGTCTTTGGGGTACAAACCTTGAGGTTTGACACTGAAATCTATTGCGTGCTAGGCTTTGGTATTGGTGCCATAGTGCGTTACTGAAGTAATGTCCTTTAGCATGAAAAGTTCCCTCAGAACATCGAACTGATCAGCGAACGAACGAAGGAGGCGACTTATGTCCCCCCCCATGATATACCTTGAGATTCAGAGGAATGGCCGTTCGACGACCCAGGCGTAATGGCATGCGTAGAGCCATCATGATGGCGCTTCAGCTGGCCATGTCATTATCTTTCGATTTACGTAGTACCTGCCTGCACAGTTGTTTTTCGCAACCGTCTTTGGAGACTAGTGTAAACCAAAATACACGACAAGGAGCGCTGACAGTTATTCGTCCCAGTCTTCACTAGCTTCACTGTCAATATAAGAAGTTGGTGTGTTTCTTCCACTACAACTATCGTGTGGGCCCAATTCTGGAAATTCGGGTACGGTAGGTGGCGGGTTGGCCGACGCGAGCTTGTCGAAATTTTCCATCGTAAATGTGCTGCTGCTGCTGCACAGATCACGTTTCACCTCGTCCATCTGAAGATTGGCGTTTTTCAAGAGCACTTCTACCTCTTCAACTTCATCCTGAGCGATTTCACGCATCATATCGAGTTCACAGACGCGCAACCGGCAATAATCTGCTCGTGCAGCAAAGGTATCACGGCTTGCACGAGCAAGCTGATATATGCGAAGAGAACGGAGATCTTTGGACGACTCGTTTTCTTGCCTAACGGATAGCTAATTGACTGGACGTGAGTTTTCTGGCTCGATACTTGATCGTCTACAACGCAGTTGCCTACCGTAGTCAACAAAGTAGCTGCCCTTTTATATGGACGATGGGAGTCGCCAAAAGGTAAGGAGAACTCTAACGGGCGTGTTCGCGCATGGATGTGATGATCCTCTGCAGTGTTACTTGGCATTGTATGGCCCGGGCATGTTGCTCCTTGGGTAGTGCTGGCTGCTGCTTCGTCGGGTCCACGGTAGGAGGGACCTGGGATGAAAACGGGTGGTATAGTTCTGGGATTGGGGAACATAGAAACAGAAGAACTCAAGGTACGAGTTAGTAAGAAAAGTTCGAGGGACTACGAGTGCCTCAAAATTACAGCTAACACGGGGCGAAGCTGAGCAGGCCTGCACAGTGTACTTACATAAACAGACGTAAAGTCAGACCTCCTTCATGGACTCGGTGCAGAAAACGATCAAAATTGCGTCGGTCTCACAACGAATGTCACCGCACTCGTTGGGTGCTGTCGAAAGCTTACGGTTGGACAAACTCGTCGGTCGGTGCTGGTGCTGTCTTGGAAACCCTTAACAAGACGTTGCTACTCGAAGACTGTCGGCTTATCAAGACTGGTTGAATGGCGAGGAACCGCGTGCATCATGCATACACCGAGCTAAATGGAGAGAATACTCAACAGTTGGTTTGAGTCCGGTGTGATGAAAAGGCGTCGCACCCTTCAAACGCCAGAGACAGGACCAACGAGGCAACTAGCCTCTTCCGAATGCATCAAGGATACTTCCATCTGGTGAGGATCCTGACAGTGCGATGGACCCGGCCTTACCGTTGCCTTAGGAATCGAGAGAACGATCCTCATCATCAGGCCACTACAACTCCTCGCCTTTTCAACGGGATACTCCGGCGGAGCAAAGGTGATTCGTTACCTCATTCAAGAGGGTGCCAACATCTCCGTTACCAAACTAGACGGAGCTACACCGCTGCATCTGCTCCTTACTACCCCCGGTCACAAATAGAGAGCGCCAGGTCGATGCTGGATGTGATCTTCAATCTAAAAATCTACTTATGGGAGGAGACATCGGTGTATTTTGCGGCGAGGCATGAATACATTTCTGTTCTCGAGTACCCCCTTTCACATGGCGTACCACTTCCCCATGACATATTGGTCGCCTCGACCACAACGGTTATTCATTTCTTTGGCAACAGTGGCGTCGATGTGCAGAGTGCTATAACCCTTGGCCATCGACCACAAGTTCGCTTGCCTCTTCGAAAAATTTCTTTGGAGAAACTGCGATACACATCACAGCAAGGCTCTGTCAAAAACGCGACACTCCCCAATGATATCCTTGCTACGGTATCAACGGACTCGTACTCGCTCAGAGAAGAAAGAGGCCGCCTGCTACACTTTTTGATCAACGAGGGAACGACGCTTCGGGCAATCCTTAGAACTTATGGAATGGATCAATGACCTCCAGATGGAGAGCGCGTTCGAGAAACAGTTGCGTCGTTCAGGAGGGCGGATCGATCGTGTGTTCAGCGACGACCTTGGTGCATGGCGTACGTATTCCATTACATGCGTTTCTGGTTTTTGGTTGCTAAAGTGCAACGAATGCAGTGCAACCGTTGCGAGACAAACTGCGAATTATACAAAAGGCGAATGCAAAGGATTATGATCGTTTGTACTCGGATTATTCCACGGAGCTCCTGCTTTCGGGTGTTCGTGCGCGCCGCCAGAAAATCCAGTACAGGACACGTCGGCATGTGCGTGAGCGGGCTGGGGAAGTGTTTCCGTCCACGCTTGCGCGCATACGTCAGGGCCCACCCGCACATGTACTCGCCAAGATGACACCCGAGGAGCGGAGGTCAGACAAGATTGTAAGGAGTCCAAGTGAGGCGGGGTACACCGCCTCGGTGAAGATGAAGATGCGAAGGAAATTGAAGGATGATGAGACGTGGAGGATGGAAGATGGGATGGAGGAAGAGTGGGAGGAATCTGAGAAGTTGGAGGAGGAGGTGAGGGAGGAGAATATGCGACGATGGTCTGGGAGTATGATGGGACAGCGTGGGTCAGGTTTGATGGGCTTAGGAGGTGCGTGCTATATGTTATCAATGTATGCCGGGAGTTTATCTTCCCTAATTGCAGGATTTCGTCGGATCTTTCTAAACCACCCTTGCTATGACAAGCCGTGATTACGGAAAGGGGGTGTGCAAGACTGAGCTAATGGTTCCGTCTGGTACGTGCCAGTTAAGCTTGCGATCTGCCCGTCGAGCAGTGTGACGCAAGACGTTTTGAGCTACTTGGTATCAACACATGTACGCATTGCTCTTGTGCTTCGGCTGATCAAGACACATCCAGGTCGCAACGACTAGCCTTTGGCATTGATGTTAAGTTCGAAGGCATCTGAAGCTTCTCGGGACCATCGATGGAAGATGCCTTGGTCCTGGGAGGCGCCCGCTAAAGTAATGCTTAAGTTTGTTCACCAACGTGGGTGCCCCAGTTTCAGAGAGACTTATTTTTTTCGCCACATAACGGAACACAAGATCATCATCCCATCGGCTTTTCTGAAAAGTGACGTTATCCGATCCATTGGACCCTCTCTGGCTTCTTGCACCTTGACCAAGCACCCCGTCGCTTTGGACGGGCCCCCGGAATATATCAGCCTTATCTGCTTGACATCTACTAATGGGCACCAGCTCCCCATGGCCATACTAACCCGTTCACGACACGCAGTAATTCATCATCAGATATTTTCACCATACAAACCTTGAGATTTGATAGCCGTTCGTCGACGCAGGCGTGGAACCCATCATGATACTATACAGGCGCTCCAGAGTTGGCCATGTGGGTCGAGGAGTGAATTATCATTATCTTTCTATCTACGTAGTACCTGTCTGCACGGATGTTTTTTGCAACCGTCTTTGGAGACTAGTCTGGCAACCCGAACATTCGTAGATTCAGGCAGCATTTTCGGACAGTGTGTAAACCAAAATACACGATAAGGAGTGCTGACAGTTATTCGTCCCAGTCTTCACTAGCTTCACTGTCAATATAAGAAGTTGGTGTGTTTCTTCCACTACAACTATCATGTGGGCCCAATTCTGGAAATTCGGGTTCGGTAGGTGGCGGGTTGGCCGACGCGAGCTTGTCGAGATTTTCCATCGTAAATGTGTGGCTACTGCTGCACAGATCACGTTTTACTTTGTCCATATGAAGATTGGCGTTCTTCAAGAGCACTTCTACCTCTTCAACTTCAGCCTGGGCGATTGCACGTATCGTATCGAGTTCATGGACGCGCAAGCGGTAACGATTTGCTCGTGCAGCAAAAGAATCACGGCTTGCACGAGCAAACTGATACATGCGAAGAGAATGGAGATCTTGAGACTCGGTTTGCCTAACTAATGCCTAATTGACCGGACGTGAGTTTTCTGGCTCGATACTTGACCGCCTACAACGCAGTTGCCTACCGTAGTCAACAGAGTATTTGCCCTTTCATATGGACGATGGGAATCGTCAGAAGGTAAGGAGAACTCTAACGGGCGTGTTCGCGCATGAATGTGATGATCCTCTGCAGTGTTACTTGGCATTGTATGGCATGTTGTTCCTTGGGTAGCAGCTGCTGCTTCGTCGGGTCCACGGTAGGAGGGACCTGGGACGAAAACAGGTGGTATAGTTCTGGGATTGGGGAACATAGAAACAGAAGAACTCGGGGTACGAGTTAGTAAGAAAAGACTCCGAGTGCCTCAAGATTACAGCAAGGCTAAGCAGCTCGCGACATATCCAAGAAAGGAAATCGACACCTTGAGCGTTGACTCTAACAATACATGGCATCACTCATCACTATCCTCGACCTCAAAGGAAAGCCACTCATACAGCGCTCTTACAAGGACGATGTCTCACCGTCGTACATCGAACGCTTCCTCCCTCTCGTCCTCGAAATCGAAGAAGAAGGCCAACAGGTAACGCCTTGTTTCTCGAGCCAAGGCATTAACTACATGCACATTCGACATTCGAACTTATATCGTGAGCGGTCTTGATCGTTGCCAGTGTGTATCTTCGCTGATGAATTTGTGTTTCTCCGTTCACAAGTCCTCGCACTATCAAAACGAAACTCTAACGCGGCCGAGATCATCATATTCTTGCATAGATTAACACAGGTCCTTGTGGAATACTTCAAGGAACTCGAAGAGGAGTCGATACGAGATAATTTTGTGATTATCTACGAGCTCATGGACGAGATGATGGACTTCGGTTACCCACAGACGACGGAGAGCAAGATCTTGCAAGAGTGCGTGTACACAGTATCCTATTCAACCTCGACGCTTATCCCTATCGTCTATGACAGATATATCACGCAAGAATCTCACAAGCTTGAGATTCAGGTTCGACCACCAATGGCAGTGACAAATGCCGTCTCTTGGCGGACTGAGGGCATCCGATACCGCAAGAATGAGGTATTCCTCGATGTTATCGAGAGCGTGAACCTTCTCGTATGTTTGCTTTATCCCATGTTCGTGGCACCTCTCCTGACGTAGTTGCTTGCTCATTATACTGCGCCGACCTGTCCTGGTCATTTAAAACACAGGTAAACTCGAACGGAAATGTCGTCCGATCCGAAATTCTGGGCGCAGTAAAAATGAAATGTTACCTATCTGGCATGCCGGAACTAAGGCTGGGGCTTAACGATAAAGTCATGTTTGAGAACACAGGTCGTAGTACGTCTTCCAACTATCCCTCCCCTGCCTCCGTCTCACCCTCTGTCACCTACTTGATCTCAGCATCTCGGGGTAAAGCCATTGAAATGGAAGACGTCAAATTTCACCAATGTGTCCGTCTTTCCCGGTTTGAGAACGACCGCACCATTTCGTTCATACCGCCGGACGGAGAGTTTGAGCTGATGTCCTACCGCCTCTCTACACCTGTGAAGCCGCTCATCTGGGTCGAAGCCGCCGTAGAAAGCCACAAGGGGTCGAGAGTGGAGTATATTGTCAAGTGCAAGGCCCAGTTCAAAAGACGGAGTACAGCGAACAACGTGGAAGTTTGGGTGCCCGTACCCGACGACGCGGATACTCCCAAATTCAGGGTGAGTGTAGTGTTCATTTGAAGCTTGGATTATGCGAGCGAAGCATTATCCTGGGGATTGGAGGGCTGACGATCCTTCTCTTGTCAGGCATCGACAGGGAGTGTGCAATATGCCCCGGACAAGTCTGCGTTCGTATGGAAGATCAAGCAACTTGGCGGTGGGCGCGAGTACCTCATGAGAGCGCACTTTGGTCTTCCGAGCGTCAAGAGTGGTGAGTCATTCATCGCCATCCATTCCCGTCTCGGCCTCGTATTGACTTTGTGTGTAGACAACGAGCCACCCACACGGCCGCCGCTCACGGTCAAGTTTGAGATACCATATTTCACAGTATCAGGAATCCAAGTACGTTACCTGAAGATTGTCGAAAAGAGCGGGTATCAGGCATTGCCCTGGGTGAGGTATATCACACAGAATGGCGACGACTATAGGTACATCTCTGACCTATTCAATATCGTAAATTTGCTCACCACATGGTCGTACTTACCAGCCTTCGGACGGCACAAGAGAAGGGTAGTACCCCGATCGTTCAGGCCATGTAGTCACATCTTGATGGAGATGTTTTTCTGTTTCTTGACGTTACGGAGCGAGGATGTAAAAAGGCAAGATGGATTCTAGATGCATCGTGTCACGGTGTTCTTTTATTGTTTGCATTGATCAACCTTGCCTGGCAAGTCTGGGACATGGGCTTCGGACTTCGCCAAACACGACTTTTGTATCATCTGAGCTCAACTTGATCGACTCCATAACGAACGCCTCTCTGATCACTATGAATGAAGTTTCATAGCAAGGGCTGCTCAAATATTATGTAGTAGGACGTAAATTAGCCGCGACGGGCGCTAACGATTGGGAACCGCGACGCGTGGCTTGAAGTGCGAACATCGTGAGCAGTGAAGCCAACTCAAATCCGCTCATCCGATGGACCCAGCAGGACAAAGCCTCGTCAATATCGCGTCTGTCTCGCGACGCGTTTTGGACATACTCGTCAAGCACGCGGGTCACAAGACCGTCGAAAGCTTTCAGTTCGAAAAGATAGTCGTCGCCTCTGGGGCCATCCTGGAAACACTCAATGGAGCTTTGCTCCTAGGAAGAGGTACTGTCGACGATCGGCTCTTGGACTGGGTGTCTGGCCAAGAACCTGAACGATGCCTGGAAATCTTGAATCGGATGGAGGCGTTGCTCGGTCCGAAACTCGAGCGCAGTCAAAGTTTCAAGAGCATTTTTCAATCATCGCGCTCCATATCCACCAAAGACAGGAGCAACGAAGCAATCAAACATTTCTTGAAACATGAGGGTTACTTTCATTTCTTGCTCTCGGCAGAGATATGGTGAGTGTTCCGTTGGATTGCAAATGATCGTACACTTGAGTTACCCTACTAGGAATCACGAGAGTGGTACACAGCGACAGCTACTAGCAGCCCCTCCCCACAATGCGCAGTGCACGTTCGAGGCATCTGCCCAAAATCTAGCCCACGTCGACCAACATAAGGTAGGGGATGATCCAGCCAGCAAGGGGCAAGAGAGAAAGACTAGGAAACGGGGAGTTGATGGTGCGCCGCCACAAAATTTTCAGATTTCTCCATTTTGAAAAGACCCTATACCCGCAGCAAAGAAACTGAAAGCCATATTGAAATGGCTACATGCATGGAATTGTAACGAGACATATGAACGTACCCTTCTTTTGCGGCAGCCAGATACATGCGTTTGGTTGCTCAACACGAACGCGTATAAAACGTGGAGGAACACGGAGAACTCGTTGCTGTGGCTGCATGGAAAACGTACGGTGTTCCTCATCTTTTGGAATTTCCCTTAGTGAAGCGCTTGTTCTCAGCCGGAGCGGGAAAGTCTGTTTTGTCGTGTGTATGGGCATCCTTGCGTTTTGCAGGTATTGACTTTGGTTGTAGCGCTTCCGTGATCGACGACCTCAAGGGTTCTCTACAAGATGGTGAAGTTTTGGCGTACTTTTATTGCGACTTCCGAAATGAGCGGTCGACGAACGCCGCAGAAGTGATGCGTTCCTTGCTCTCCCAGCTGCTACAACAATTTCATCACCGCGCCATCGATCCCGGAGACCTGATTGACGAAATCATCGAGAGGAAAGATGGAGGCGCTTCGACGATCAGTAATGTTATACTTCTTGCTCGCTACATTTCTCGCGCAGCGAAGCAGTTCGATCGACAACCTTTCCTTATAGTCGACGCATTAGATGAATGCACGGACATCGAAGGTCTTCTCAATGCCCTTGCTGAATTGCGGAAGGGCGGTAGTCGATTGTTCGTGACCAGCCGGCCACTCCAAGTCATCAAAGACGGTTTGTCGGGCTCGATGTCGATCGATATAGATATGATGAAGTACGAGGTGTCGGCGGATATCAGCTTGCATGTCCGAAGGGTTCTGGATTCTCACCGTCGACTCAGAATCATGCATACTAGCCTGAAGAACGAGATGTATTCTGTTTTATGTGAGAAAGCCGATGCGATGTGAGTGCCATCACGCGTGCCCTTTCATGTATTCATAAGTGCCGCTTTCTAGGTTTCGATGGGTTCAATGTCAACTCAGCAGCCTCGAGCGATGCATGACCGCGATACAGGTCCGAGAAGTGCTGAACAACCTTCCAAGCAGTCTCCACGAGACTTATGAGAGAATTCTTCTCAAAATGAGCGAAGATGAACGCGAAGGCAAGGTCGTTCGGCGCGCTTTGGATTGGCTCGTAGTTGCCTTGTCCCCCCTGCGATTGTCTCAAGTCATCGAAGGCCTTTCAGTTGACCTCGATCGACGCGTTCTTGATCGTGCCTGTGGACCAGTTCATGGCCCCGCACTGCTGGATGTACTAGGGAGTTTGGTTACATATGACGAAGTGACAGACATTGTCATTCTATCTCACTTCAGTGTCAAGGTACCCAGACGTTGCAATTGCTTTTAATTCCATGTGACTGATCGTTTCATTTTTGTAGGAGTACTTGACATCACACTCCACTCGCACCTGTCATCCAGCACATTATGTTGACGAACGAGCAATCCACAAGCAGTTGGCTCTACTATGTATGTGTTACATCACCATCTACCTTGAACAGGGCGGGTTGTCTGGCGTTTATGAGACGCCCCTTCAAAATACTTGTGAAACCGGTATACGGGTTGACGACTCGGCTATGGCGGTCGGTTCTATAAAGTATCAGGCGTCACCGTTCGGCTCCCTTGATGAATATGTGTTATCTCATGGTCTTCGCCACCTTTCCCATATCAATCCTGGAAACCGAGCCGTCCTGCGGGCTATTAGAATTCTCCATCTGAATGCACAACGACATCCTTCGGAGTGGGATCGATTATGCAGGAGATCCTATTCCCTCAACAGTCTATGGCCAACTCTCAAACACGATTTTATGCTGTATATTCTTATTGCTTACGCTCCTGCGTCATTCCTCCGTTCTTTCATTGGCCACGCTCAGTTGAAGTCAAAGGACGGGACAAATCCACTCGTGTATGCGGCCGGGTTTGGCAGGATGGAACACGCGCAAATTTTACTGTCAAATGGCGTCAGCCCTAGCCATATAGGCTTAGATATCTACTCCGATCACCGTCAGCTTCTGCCACTGGAGGCCGCTGTTGAAAGAGGCGATCTCCCTATGGTCGATTTGTTCTTGACTGAAGGTAGTCCTGTGCCGCACAAGATTTTTGTTCATGCACTGTCACGGGACTGCGAACTCCCCGCTTGGATTGTGTCCAGGTTGCTACAGACCGATGAATTTACGGAATGGGCAGCCCACGTGCAGGATGAAGAACTCCTTCTACGTGCATTAGATCCGACGCGATATGTGGTGGTCACGTTTGAGCTCTCACAACAAGACATAGATATCATTCAACGAAGATTTGTGCAACTTGGCTACGATCCATCTACTCGATTTAACACGACATCTCTTCGGCATGCTGTATCTGCAGGGCATCTGTCTACTGTGCAGCACATGCTTTCGTTAAACATACCATTACCCCCCGACATCGTTCTCGAGGCATCCGTGAGCCCCACTCCAGGCGCTGCAATGATACGTCTCTGTCTCGCCAAAGGGTGTGATGTACATGCTGTTTCACCCACCGAGGACACTGCGCTTCATCTAGCCCAGTTCCGCTTTCCCCAAATTGCCGAAGATGATCGCTTGGAAAGTGTTCGAGTCCTGATTGATGCAGGATGTTATCCATCCAGATGCAATCTAGCTGGTGAAACGCCACTCCATCTTGCCGTCAGGAATGAACACCTTTCTGTCGCCGAACATCTACTCCCATTACACGTACCACTGCCGCCCGATATCTTGCTTGCTGCATCCGAGTCACGGGATGTAGCAATGATACGCTTTCTGACAAGCAAAGGAGCTGATGTGCATGCTATCGCAGCAAATGGGGACACTCCACTCCACCTGGTTCTGCAGGATCCATGGGGTCACTCGGAAGAACAGCTCGATTGTATCAAAGTTCTCATCAATTCTGGGTGCAATCCTGGTGTGCGAAATGTTCACGGCAAAACTCCTTTCGATGTTGCGGTTGAGAGCGGTCATCTTTCTGTTGTTCAGTGTCTTCACAGCACACTACTAGTAAATTCCCCATTTCCCCCAAACATCCTCCTCTCTGTCGCTGGAGTTGGATCGCCGAAGAGGGCACCCGTGATCAAGTTCCTTATCAGCAAGGGGGCTGATATACATGCCACTCTCCCCAATGGAGATGGTCTTCTTCACCTCACCATGACGCCATGGGAAACGGAGTGTTTGACAAGAATCAAAGCCCTCGTCAATGCTGGATGCAACCCACATGCATGCAACCTCGCTGGTGAAACACCGTTCCACAATGCGGCAAGGCAGGGATACACACTAGTCATGGAGTATCTACTCTTGCTTGGCGTCTCGGTACCTCTAGACATGATGACGAGTCAGTTCGATCACGGTTATAACATCCCGCACCGTTGCAGCTCTGTTCATTTCCTGCTGGATCAGGGAGGTGACGTTCACACAGTCGCAAAAAACGGTGATACTTTGTTGCATCTCGCTGCGACGTTTTACCCGGAACAGGATGCGTTGGAGTTGGCTCAACGTCTGGTCGAAGCTGGGTGCAGTCCGTCTGCACTGAATTCGAAACAAGAAACACCACTTCATGTTGCTGCACGGCATGGGTTCATTTCGTTCATGGAATATCTTCTTTCACTGGGCACAGAACTCCCTCCAGATATATTGCTTCCTGCCTCGACCAGTCGCTCCAATAGAGCGGAGTTGATTCGTTACCTTATCCAAGAAGGCGCCAGCGTCTTCGTTTCCACCACCGACGGAGATACTCCACTCCATCTACACCTAACCACCACGGAAGAAGAGGAAGAAGATATTCTGGAATGTGTTCACATCCTCATTGATGCTGGGTGCGATCCCTGCACCAAGAATGTATCTGGGGAGAGACCGCTGCATCGTGTGGCGAGGCGAGGATACAGAAAGACCCTGGAATCTCTTCTTTCGCAAGGAGTCACGTTGCCTCACGATATCCTGCTCGCTTCCGAGACCGTGACGACACTTCAATTTCTCCTCGACAGGGGTTTGGATTTACGCAGCCTCGCAGCTGGTGATACTACGGAACTGATGCATCGCGTGCTCGACACGGACGATCGCATGGAAAAAAATGACGTTGTGGCGTATGGTCGGATTCTCATCCGTGCCGGTTGGGATCCGTCGCTGAAAAATTCAGCTGGAGACACCGTCATTCATGTGGCGGCGAGAAGGGGCAAGATGGATGCTGTCAAGTTTTTCCTTTCGCAGCGTGTGCCACTGCCCCCCGATGTCCTCCTCGCTGCAGTACCGGGTGTCGACGGTTGGAACCATTTGCATGCAGTGCCTTTGACCCGCTTCTTTATTCGCGAAGGGGCTAGCGTTCATGTCGTTGGATCAAACGGGGAAACACCCTTGCATCGCGTCATGATGTACGGCTTCCCTTCTGACAAGGATCAGGACAAGTCTTTCACGCGAGGGATGTCGTGGCAGGTGGTCGAGATCCTCCTCAACGCCGGTTCTGACCCACACGCACGAAACGCGGACGGACAGACTCCCTTGGACCTTGCAGAAGCAAAGGGACAGTTCTTCAAGGAGAATTTCCTCCGCTTGGTCCGCAACGCTCATCCGGACCGTCTACGTTTCTGATTGACAAGGGGTTGGAATTCCAGAACTGCCCTCTTGTCTCTTGTACCTGTAGCTATTTACCATGGAAACATAGGATATACCGTGTACAGCGACTGAGTATGTAAAGAAATCACTCGATGCTCGATGGATCCCAACGGTTTTCTTCCAAGTCAGGATAGCGCTGAGCTTCGTGTCGATGACGGGTTTACGAATCATTCACAAGTTTGCAAGTCCGCGAAATCGTTCCGTGGCTCGATCATAACCAACTCGAATAACAACACAACACGCGACAAGCTAGCCACTGTAGCCCCATCCCTAGCCAGCTAGGTGAAAGTGACCAGGGCATAATATACACAGCTAAAACCAACCCCGAAAACAGGCCCCTCACCGAATCCCTAAAATCCCCCTCGCACCCCCGTCTTCCTTCTTCGCCACCGTCTTCTTCTTTCCTTTGACGTCTCTCGAATCCCAAATCCGCCAAAACTTGAGGTTCTCGTCACCAGCACCCGTCACGAGAACCTCTCCGTTGGGTGAGAGTGCCGAAAACAAGACGCGCGAATCGTGGGCGTCGCGAATCTCGAACAGTTTTGGTGTCAGCGTCGGCGTGGGTGTTGTCCCGCGAGATCCAGTAGTACCCGAACCTGTTCCAGAGCCCGACCCAGAGGCGGACGGTAAAGGGGGATACGCCCACCCGATGATCGCGTTCCCTGGAAACCCATGGGTGCTCACCAACTCCTTGCGATCTACACTCCAATGCACTCCGGTGACTTGCGCACCGGTATGGTACGTATGCAACCTCGCGCCGGTGTTCATATTCCAAATATGTATACAGGTGTCTGACGTCCCTCCCCCGCTGGCGAGCAGGGGTGACCACGGTGAGAATGCGAGGGCCTTGACTGCGGCCGTGTGGTTGCGTTTTGTCCACTTTGGCGCGCCACGAGTGTTCGAGCCTACGTCACCACCGCGGCCGTCCCAGAGGTTGACGACATTGTCGTTGCCACCACTTGCGAGGACCTCACCGCCTGGGCTCCAATGCAAACCACACACCTCGCCGGTGTGTCCCTGGAGTGTCGCGACGACATGACGGGGAACACGGACGTCGTGGTGCACGATCGAGCCATTGGAATGGCCCGATGTCAAGATGTGGTTGAACCAGCTGAGACTAGCGACCTGACCAGCACTGGTGGCATCTGAACTAGGAGCCATGGTGCGGAGTTTTTGAGACGATGCCGCGTCCCAGAGCTCGATCGAGCCTGTACCGAGGCCGATCCCGATGTAAGCGCCGTCGCCGCTGAAATCGAGGCTGGCGACGTAGGTATCGTCGGGAGCGTCACCGAGATGGGACACGATGCCTGTATCGGCTGCCCAGAGGTAGATGCTTTCGCCGAGTGCGACGCCGACGACGTTGAGTGCGCTCCACGAGATGAGGTTGAGGTAAAAGTCGTCGACCATGCCTGGTGCGTCCAGGACGCGTTCTGGAGTGGTGGGGACGCGTCGAGACTTGGTAGAGGTAGTGCCGTTGGACGAGGGAAGGGCATCGCGAGCATACAAGGGCCGTGCGAGGTTGCGCTGGGCGGAGAGGAAGGTGGAAGAAGAGGAAGCAGGGGGAGGTTCGTGGTATGCAAGGACGCGTTTGTTCAGGGGCACACCGGTGGCATTGGCGAGACGGGCGGTATGGCCTGGAGAAGAGGTGGTCGCGTTGGCGGCTGCAGCGGTTGCGCCAGAGGAGAGGGATGAAGGGAGGGCAGCGTCTTCGCGCGCGGTGATGAAGCGATCTGGGTGAGCTGAGGAGTGAGAGAGGGAGCGCTCGCGGGTGGAGGGCGTGGAGCGGGAGCGCTTCAGTTCCGGACGGGGTGGATGGTAGTCGTGCGAGACAACGTCGAGACGAGACTCTACGCCGCCTTTTCTGATGACGCCTGCATTGGAAGACGTCTGTTGCTGTGGTACAGCAGTAGATGTGATGCGTTTTACGGGAGAAGCGGGGCGAGAACGGACGAGGAACGGGTTTGATAAATCAGCGCGTTTCTGGGGTGAACCGAGCGAGACAGCGTTGAACTGGGTGACGATGGACGGTGTGAGCGGTGTCAGCTTGGCATCGCTGCGAGAGCGAAACCGCGACGGTGTCTTTGGTAGATTCATTGCAATCGAAAACAAAACGAACCGAGCTTGTTTTGAACCTCGTACCACGTGATCAGTCACGTGGTCACGACACGGTCAGCCTCTCCCCTCATTCAAAAAGGGGTTCACAGACAAGGCGAATTCAATCACATCATGTCTCGACGACGCTCGTTTATCACACTCCTTTGCCTCATCTACGCCCTCGCCGCCCCTCTGGCCGACGACGACGACGACGGGTGCGAGTCAGACACCCTCCAGCACATCGTCACCCCTGCCGTCCATGTCCCAGACTCGCCCTCGGCAGCCATCCTCGCCCCATACCAGCACCCACCCACCCCACATCCATCCCCCTCTCAGTTCCCCCACGCGACCCTGCCCGTGCACCATCCGTCCCAGACACCAGCCATTCTCGGCGCTGTGTTCGGCATCGTGATCGCTATCGTCGCCCTTGCCTTGACCGCACGCTATCTCGTTCGCCGCCATCGCATCGCCGCCGATCCCTTCAAGGACCCTCCCAAACCAAGATTCGCCGCATTCCGGTTACGCAGGTCCGATGCTTCCAGGAAGCGTCTCTCGGACGAGTCCTGGGTCTCTCCTACGCTCCCCTCCATGGGATCCCCAGGATCACCGCTCTCGCAAGACCTCGAGCTGCGTCGGTATACCTGTCCACAGCGTAAGCTCGTCCCCGTCACCACCCCGGTTTGCACACCTACCGACACCGAGTTTGGGACCCGTCTCGAGTTTCCAAACGGCGACACGGGGTCCGTGGTCCCTGTCCCGCCTGTGCGCGTTCCCTCGCCAGTGTATATCCCCCCATTCTCACCCTCCCCTTCCCTCACCTCTTCTTCCTCCCTCTCCCCCGCGCCATCCACAGAACCACTCGGATCTCCCTCCCCAAACACTGCCCGTTTCTCCCGCCTGCTCTCCTCCACATTCAGGGACTCCCGTGTCGCCATGTCCCCCGCACGACCCACGACCGCCCACCTCATCCAAACCGCACGCTCATACGCCAACGCCTACCGCCCCTCGAGTGCAACCTCAACCTCTCTCTATACCCCACCAACCCCCTCTGCCCGTCTTTCTGGCGCGCGGTCCAGAATCGGCTTCTACCCCGGTCCGATGGACGACGCACATGTTGCATGGGGGAGGTTGAGAGACACGGTTTCCACCGTGACGACCTCGGACACGGATACCACCTATACCGTCCCACATCTCCACCGCGCCATGGCCGACGTTCAGCCATCTATCTCTCCGTTTGCTGATCCCGACCCTGGGAATAGGAACGAGCAATCAACGACACAAGGACACGTACAGACACAGACACAGATGGGAACCCCTTTGGGCTTGAAACTACGTCTGTCGGACGCGAGCGAGCACGCTCAATACCGGTTGCGCGAGAAGGAGCGCGAGCGACAACGACAACGCGAGAGGGAGCGCGCGGAACAACGGCTAAGCACAGAGTCGCAGACTTCCCAGTCGACGACGTGCACGGAAATGATGTATCATCGACGATCGCAGTCTCTGGAGGTGGGGGAGATGAGGAAAGAGTTCAAGTTGCGAGATTCGGAGAGCGTCTTGCGCGAGATTGGTTGGTAGTTAGTGACCAAACAAAGCCAAAGCCACAGATCCTGGCAACTAAGGCCGAAAAGTGTACAGCGAATTACATTCGACCACAGTGGCCCATCTTAACTGCTCTTCGTCTTTAGTAGACAAGCAACAAACCCCTGAGATCACACCTCGGGGCACAGAGCAATAGTTAATTGTGATGCAAATTCCCACACTAACTCCAGAGACCCCGGAGTAGGATAGTAGTGAGTCCTTCCGGAGTGGAGTAGCAGTAGCAGGAGTAGGATGGGGACGATCGGAGATGATCGGAGTTTTGGGGATTTGACAGTGCATGATAAGTGGTTTCGGCAGCAATGTCCATTGCGGTTCCCCTGGTGCGGGCTACACCCCTCCCATATTCAATGCCATTAACTAGGTAACCATTCGTCAGTGTCGAGCCAAGAATGTCTCGGACTTGCATGGCTTACAGTGTGCAATCGCTAACCATTGTGGGTCAAGTGAGGAGCCAGACTGTGTATGCACCCAGGAAAGAAGTCGCGTATGACCATATCGCCCTTGAAGATAATTGTTTAGATACATCCGCCAGTCACACCTTTGGTGTGGAGTATCAGCGATCTAGGAACGTCAGCGCTGGATGATAACTGGATATGGAAAACACTCACTTGCTGCCGGGAAAAACAACTGTCAGTCCAGAAGTAACGAATGACGAGCAACAACAATACGCACGTTCTATACGAGGAAGAAACACGGGAGCATCAACACATTGTGAATCGCTGATGTTACGAGTGCACGCACCTGCACAAACTGGGGGACAGATGGACGTCAGTAAGTATGTGCCACTGCACAACATGGTGCGAGGTGGTATGATTTCACACGTACCACTTGCTTCGCGAGAAAGTTGCGAATGAGGTACTTTGCCTCAACCATCGGTGTGGTATCAGTGCGTTGCTCACTTGTGGTGTTGTCCGTCGCATTTCGTTCTTTCCGAATGCGTGAGACTTGGAATCGTCGCTCGCAGTGTCGACTTTGAGCTCATTTGTAAGCCTTGTCAGAACACAGAGGAGAAAACTCACCACGTGATGGTGTAACCACGTTGTAATGCTGTCGCGATATCTTCAACGTTAGCATTGATCGTGTTCAGCGTTCCGCACGGACACTTGTATGTCGCCGTCACAGTGGAGTGGACGACCTCTTCCGTAATGACCCTCATAACGATTCTAGTCCCTGACTTCATGTCT
>JBBPJP010000624.1:0-17937 GCA_038088775.1 Boletus barrowsii | reverse complement strand
TAGAGCTACTCTACATCCCAGGAACTGACAACCCTGCGGATATGTTCACTAAGAACCTTGGACACGTCAAGTTCAAGGAGTTCCGCTCCCAGCTCGGTTTGGAATTCAACTCGCCGTCTTAGACTGTCCGGACGTTTTTTCTATTTACTTTATATTCCTCACTTTTATATCTACGTATCTACCGTATACTAGACAAGGGGGAGTGTTGAAAGGACACGTACTTACAGTCACATGACCTTATATTAAGTAAGCATTACAAAGTGTATATAAGACTCTGCTGAGTCTAAATAATAATAATTCTCTCTTGATCCGCTACCGCTATCATCTCTGAGAAACCCTTCAGTCCCAAGGTAAGTACTCTATGGTCGATTCCTAGGGATTCAGTGTGGAAATGCCGGATCCCCGCTATTGCAACACAGTTCTTGTGACTCTCAGCCAAAGTCAACTCCATCACCTCATGCAGCAATGCCTCAACCCGTGCTCTAACCACTTCGTCTCTCTGTGTCTTGAAATGCACCATACCCAACCAGATCAAGGTGGATGGATGGTCAGGATGGCTGACAGGACAGGTGGCAAGTGCACTGCGATACAACTCGAGCAGGACCTGCAGGGAAATGTCTCCATCCCCAACTTGACATAGGATGAATTTTGCCATCATCAGGTTAGACTGAGTGGCCATGCAAAAGGATGGTCCAGTGGACAAGTACTGAGTGCCCACTCAAACTCTACAACAGAGTGTTCCAGGTCTTGTTTTTCCCCATGCTTCTGGTAATGTGAGAGAGCACTGTGGCTGTGATTCATTGCATCCCTCAGCTTGTCTGAAGCTTCTGTGGTTGACTATTGACAGACAATGATCAATGAGGATTGTGTTGAGACAGGACATCTACTTACACAAAAAGGAGTAAGGCATCTTGACTCTAATAAATCATTCTCCTCGTCATGGTGCCGTTTGACAGTCACAAGAATAAACGAACATGGGAATACAATGTCATCAGTCTTTAGGAAGAGCATGAATGCTACAATGATGTGAGTACCCAGATCATTACACAAAATCCTGACCCACTTATGAACATGTTTTGTACTGCGATCCAGTAGCTGATCCACAGTGATGGTCAGCTTTTGCAAATGTTTCCCAGTACCCAACATGGGTTGGAATTCAAAAGGATGCATAGACTTGAGGATAAACAATAGCTGATGGATCTGATGGTCTGTGACTTCCATAAGCACCAACCTAGGTTGGAGAAGGAGGAACTCACAGTGGGATTGGCCCACTCCATTCGACAACATCATCACTCGCTGATAAATGCATGTTTTCAGTTCTCCATTCAAGGCTGCTGTGATGCACCAAGGTGTAGAAGCCAGCAGGGAGGCATCAAAGGCCAAGAGTAGGTTTCTTCAATTGGATACCTACCTTGTCATTAACTTGTTTTTGACTGTGTAGGGAAATGATTCATGCATCTGTAATGATTATTTCTTCATCTCTGCCCATATGTGTAACAGAGCTTGATGAAGATGATAACAACTCTTGTGGTTGATCCCCCTCCTCTTGCTGCAGTGAACTCAGAAAGAAAGGGTCATCCTGTGGCTTGTGTTTGGACATTTTCTCTTTCCCCTGTTCCTGCACAGAACCTGATTATGAAGGTCCGTCTTGTGGCTGGTCCTCAGATCTGAATTCCTCCTTCTTCCCTTGCTCCTGCCCTGCATGTTAGGGAGAAGGGCTGGAAGCACTGGATGTCTGTATGCCATCCTGAAAGATAAATCAGTTGGCAAACCAGGACAGCGCTCTCAAGACCCATAGTCGGTGTGCTTGATTTAGATAGTGGTCATTTCCCTCCAGTACTTGACCTGCTGGTCATTGCTGCTTAGACTACAAAAATATGCAATGAGGGACATACCTGGAGCACATTACAGTCCTTCCACAGTAAACTGAACATTGTCCAGGTTGAGGTGTCTGATTCATGTTGTGGTTGTTCTTTCAAGTCCCCAGGAATAGGAAGGAACACGAAGGGGCCAGTCAGATACCAGAAAATGTGTGATAACTCCCCAAGAGTCTGATCAGATGGCTCCATAATGGCTATGAATTCAAGTTAAATGACAACACATTTGGAGAAAACCAAGCTATCCAGGACTGGTTTAATGATGCCGTTCCACAAGGTGGATAAGAGTGACTCCCAGTAAATATAGACCCATGGTGTAGGGTTTCCTTCCCTGTCCTCAAGGGGGATCACATGAGCATGGCCAAGTAATCTTCCTAGTGAGTTCTGAAGACATGCAGCCTGCTAGAGATCAAAACTGGGAAGTGGGACATGGATTACATGATCAACATGGGAAAGAAGGATCAATGCATCACATTGTGTTTCTGCAGCATTGAGCATAACTACCAGTCCAGAGTGTGCTAAAGCACAGAGCTGAGAGAGCTGTTTCGGGAGGAGGAACCGGTTGAATCCAGGAAGGTCTCAAATCTCCTAAAGCAGTTTATCTTGTTCAATTGTGAGTGTACGGTATCTATTAGCTTCTTGTTCCACTGTCTGTGTCTCACAATGAATTCCATCATCAGTCGATTCCAAGGAGGTGGACAAAGATTTTTCACCTGTGGCACCAGCATCATCTAATGTGGCAGACAGTTCCTGGAGTCTATGGGCATGATCTGGATGAGCAGACAACAACTGCTCATAAGAGTCGTGAAGTTGAAGGAGCTCCTCCCAAACAATGGAATGCCCTTGCTTGAGCCACTCCACAGCAAGTTCTGGGAATCCCAAGTCCAAAGCTGCAGCTGCAGTGTCGCACACAAGATTGGCATCTTGCTTGAGTCCTGCACAATGGTGGGTAAGGGAAAGGCCAATCCATGCAAGTTGGGAAAGGAGGTTAATGACAATAGAATATACATGGAGGAGAGAAGGATGGTGTATATCTTGAGCACATGATATCCAATTGCATTATGTAGGAAATGGAATACTAATGGGGCCTATGGGAAGAGATGCAGCATGGGAATATAGGGAAATTGTGTCCTCAAGATCACTCAGCTGCCTGAGGCGCAAGAAACGAGTGATGAAGGAGTTCCTGAGGTTGCTCAGATGACCCAGCTTTTCAGGGTGACCATCAGGGTTGAGGTGAATGGCATCCCTGTGTGTCCAAATGGAATCCTCGAGATCCCTCAACTCCCTGAGCTGCTCAAAACAAGCTTTAAAGAAGATCCTGAGGTTGTTCAGACAAGACGCCTTGTGAGGGTGACCATCAGAGGTGAGGTGAATGGCATCCCTGTGTGTTGAAATGGCATCCTCGATCCCTCAGCTCCCCAAGGTGCTCAAAATGAGCTCTAAAGGAGATCCCCAGGTTATTCAGCATGGTTGGCTTGTCAGGGTGACCATCAAGGTTGAGGTGAATGGTATTCCTGAGTGTCAAAATGCCATTCTCAAGATCCCTCAGCTCCCCGAGGTGCTTGAAATGATAGATGAAGGAGCTCCTGAGGTTGTTCAGACCACCCAGCTTGTCGGGGTGACCATCAGGTGTGAGGTGAACAGCATCCCTGTATGTTGAAATGGCATCCTCAAGATCCCTCAGCTCCCCGAGCTGCTCAAAACAAGCTCTGAAGGAAATCCCCAGGTTGTTCAGCATGGTTGGCTTGTGAGTGTGACCATCAGGAGTGACAACAATGGCATCCCTGAGTGTTAAAATGGCATTCTCGAGATCCCTCAGCTCCCTGAGGCACTTGAAATGAGCAATGAAGGAGTTCCTAGGTTGTTCAGATGACTTGGCTTGTCAAGGTGACCATGAGGGGTGAGGTGAACAGCATCCCTAAGTGTCAAAATGCCATCCTCAAGATCCCTCAGCTTCCTGAGGTGCTCAAAATAACAGATGAAGGAGCTCCTGAGGTTGTTTAGATCACCTGGCTTGTCAGGGTGACCATCAGGTATGAGGTAATGTGTCAAAATGGCATCCTCAAGATCCCTTAGCTCCCCAAGGTGCTCAAATCACCACAACAATGCCATCCTGAGATTCCCTAATCCTGTGCGGTATCTATCGTCGCAAACCAAAACAGATCTGATCTATTTTTATAAAATTGTGATTGCTTGTTGGAAGTTGGCTAGATCACTGCATCATTGGAACCACATCAGTAGCAGGACACTTGAAATCTGAGGGTCCTTGTCTGTTAACCATGAACTTGAATCTGAGTCCACTGGCGATTGCCCTCTTGTGGGGTCAGGGTGAGCTCTACAGGCAAGATATAATTGCTGCATCAAAGTTGGTTTTCATGACTGTCAGACAAGAGATATACCTGGAACATATTGAAGTCCATACTCATTTTCACTGTAAACCAAATCTTGTCCATAACAATGTGCTTCATTCATGTTGCAGTCATTTCTCTCCAGTACCTGAACAACCTGATATCACTACTTAGATCAGAGAACTGTTAAAGCATGCAACAAGGGACATACCTGGAGCATTGTGATGTCCAAACTCGTTTCCACAATAGCTCAAACTTGGTCCATGTTGACATTGTGGATTCATAGTGTGGTTGTTCATTTGGTGCTCAATCTGCAATTCATTTTGACCAGGAAGATGGGGTGTTAGATACAACGGTTAAGCGGTACCGAGCGTTTATAAGCCTATACTTGTCCCCATGCCACATGTAGCTATGGAGGAGTGCATGATGTAGCATTTGATATTTTTAGGCTTGTATGTGTCATGCTGTAGATGACATAGCACTGGACAGAAAACAGTGAATAAATGAAACATGTTGTAGGATGGAAGGAGGCACTCGCCTCAACCAAACTTCCAATTACATAACTTGCTACCTTGCCAGATTGTAGTATGCTTATATAATAACGCCATAGCAACTCCCCCCCTGTTTAGATATGTGCTCTAATTCTTCACTGATGTATGAGCCCTTGCAAGAAGCCTTCCTGAAGCAATCATCGAGCATGCAGATGAAGTGACTCATCATCTTTCTTTCTCCTTGACACAAAGATCTCCTTTTTGTTTATTGTTCTATTGGGCCTGCTCCAAGTCGTCGAATGTACATTACATATATTTATTATGTTACAGTTGTTCAGTACACTTGGACTCACATAACTAACAGCAATATCATCATATACTGCATATACTTGCTGCATTGTGGGAGCCTGGAAAGTGGCCTCCTCGCCAATCGCTTGCTCTCAGTTGTCTGCATTGCAGAAAAAACCATCAACAGTGTTGTTAGCTACTGGAAGATCACTGAAACCCAGGACAATCGTATATTGCTCAAGTCTGCAACAATTTGGAAGTGGCCTTGGATTGGCAACCCTATATTATACTCAATACTACCAGACACAATATGATACTGTAACCAAGAAAAAGTTGCAAGCCGATGGCCCTTTGCAAGCACCAACAAATGAGAAAATTTCTGAGACACAAATGAGATACTAAATTCAAGAAGAGAAAGAGGGTACAGACCAATGGGTCCCTTGCTAGCACCAAGAAAAGAAAATGAAACTGAAACAAATATCTGTAGCCAAGAAAAAACTGATGCAGACCTGGGACCACATACATCAAGAAGTGTGGATGGAGAAGATGCCCATGCCCATGATTCCATGTGAAGTAGAACACTTCGCCTTCATCTGTAACTTGCATTTCACCAAGAGAGTCCCGCTGAAGAGAACTGTAAGACCTTGCACCTGCTTGACTCTGACACCAACACCCTAAAGGAGGTCAAAGGACTGAGAGACAATCACCCAAAACCTGTCCTGAACTCAACCTCAACCTCAGCTTCGAACCAATCCTAAATCCCCATTCAACTACTCACCCCAAGAGTCCCAACAACAGCCTGCAATAGATAGAGCATCATCACATTGTCTGACCCCAATTACCACTCCTCAAATGATTGCCCAATATTGCCCGAGCTGCTTGCACCACAAAGATTGCTGTTGACCTCATCCAACTCAGCCTTAGCTCCATCGTCCATATCTTGACCTCGTCCAATACAATAGGCCTTGTCCCATGTCATTGACCTTGCCCACCATGTCTGAGTATCCAACCTTGAAATACAGTCAACCTTGGGTCAACAGGTCACAATTGTTGTTGTGCAGACTCGCACAATGCATCCAGAGTCTCCAACATTATCATTGCATTGTCTGTACCAAACCTCATCACAGGGTACAATGCTATCAGAGCCGCAAAAGGCGAACAGATACCAGATCAGTCAAATTGGGACTGGAGAGGGAACACAGTGTTGCCACCATCACCTGTGACCTGTCTCTGCACCTTAAGTGGGTGTGCTGGAGAGAAGGCATGTGCAGGCTGTTGGGATGTCAGAAAAGAAGAAGTTATCATTGTGAAGGTAAGGGAAGGTGGAAGTGGTGGTGTAGCGGATGTTTGCAGCGCTGGCTGTTTCTACTAGATCTGAGAGGTAATGCAGCAATTGTAGAAGGTGACAGGGTTGTTGGAGTAATGCAATAACTGACATATTGCTTGGCTTTTTTGAGGAGATGATCTTGCATGAGATTAGTATGAAGATGTTGATGTTGTGAAAGATTGAAGAAATGATCGGTATTTCAATGGGTGGAGAAAATGTGGTACTCGGAAAATGGATAGGATAGGGATGACCAGAAGGGACATTGCTATATCAATAGGAACATGGGTTCAAACTTCGAGGCTGAGCATTCACTTGAAAGTCAAAGAAAGAATGAGTGGTACTAGCAATGATGAATGAGAATGGGTCTTACCATGAAGTATCAAAGGTCAATTATTGGTGAGAGAATTGTCGGTGAGAGGCAAGTGTAATGCACAATGTAGTCTTGTCGTAGCGTGCGGAGTTACTGGTCAAAGAAGTGTAGCATTGAGGGTTCAACGAGTGAAGGCCATACAAGGGAACACTAAAGGACAATGCTGAGCTTTGAGACGATGCAAAGCCTAAGCTGGTCTCTCCTATCCTAGGTACAACAAGGTGCTCACTAGGGACTCACAGGTGACTAGAAATAACGCTGATATTGCGTAGAACTAGCTTAGAGGGGAAAATACATGACGGGAGAGTCTAACTATACATATATATGGTAGGCCCCTGGTCTGTGCAAGAGACAAGAAAGGAAACAAAGGAGCGGGAGCCCAAAGGGATACCTTCTCCGTCTAAGTAGTGACTCAATGTGCAGTATGTGCAGCATATGGAGTCATATGAAGTCATAAGTGTGCAGCACAAAATATGAAATATAAACATAAGCTGCAGCCTTATGAAGTCTGAATAAGGTGGCTGTGGTGGAGACGGAACAGAAGTCTAAGTAAGGTATCAGCGGGGCGCCGTGTGAGACATAAAGAGAAGTGAATTGAGAGAACACATCTAAATAGTGTGGAGGACGACTCCACTACAAATACAACTGTATACAATGATGAGAGAGTGAGACTAGGAAAGGCAAGTGAGAGAGTCAAGGACAAAGTGTAGAGAAAAATGAGTACCCCCTTTGTAGACTGTAACATTATCCCCTTCGTACGGTTGAAGCACCTGCGAGACCACTAATCTGTCTCGTCCCCTTTGTTAATCTCGTAGTCGGTGGGGTCGTAGTCGTCGAGTGGGTTGCAGCGAAAGGAGTAAAACTCATCTGAGTGGCCCAATTCTCCACAAAGGAGACAAAGACGATGTGGACACCAGGCTTGGATATGTCCAGGGGCGGTGATGTGGCATAGAGGACATTCGTAATGTGTGCAGTCCGCGCGGATATGTCCTCATTGGTTGCATGAGAAGCAACAGGCGAGAGTAGGTCGGGCTGGTCAGGTGGGGGTCGAGGGTAGTGATGGGAGGCAGTCTATGTCGATGGGGTTGGAAGAGGAGCCAGATGATGGCGAGGACATTACCGCGTAGTCCTTGTTATAGCGGCCAGTGGTGGGGAACAAAGTTGCCTGTCTCTGCTTTCCTCTACCTCTCTGAACACGTTGGCCCACAGCTCGTGCTGCAGAACTGGGTAGCCCAAATGAAACAGTTCCACCACACTGTTTGAGGTTACAAGAATGGCGGGTAGGCATTGGAGTGGTGGGGTGTTCTCGAACAGGGAGTATATGAGAGGGTTCGGGCTCAGGAGTCCCAAGTCCAAGAAGTGGGACGGTAGCAAGGAAAGCGAGGGCGTTGGGGTGATCATGGAAGAGAGAGGAGAGAGCATCTGGGAATAGTTGAGCGTGCAAGGTTCGAGTGGTGGTGTATGTAGAAAAGATGACTCCCAAAGATTGGAGTACTGGGTTGTCTCAGAAGGTGGGTATGGAGGGAATGGCGCTGGCGGCAGTGGAGTTCTCGAGGATGGCAGTGAACAAGATTCGTTGGGAGCAATCAGGGAGTCGGTGAATATGGACTGGGAGTTGGAAGGGGACATTTGACATGTGGTGATGGACGAGTAGTTTAGTGTGGTGACAATGTTTGGAGGAGCAAGGGCTCAACTTCAAAAGCAAGTGAGGACTGAGGGCATTTTAAGATGGGGGGAAGGCAAGGGGATCCCTGGCCTCATATTCTTCAAGGAGGTCCACAACATGTCCCAGATTGGATTCAGGTTCCCAGGTATTTTTGGAGGACAGGTATCCTTTCCATGAAATGAGGTAGTGGCGGTGGCAGGCAGAGCCCTGGTGAGATAGGATCTGGTCAATTTCAAATTCCTCTTCTCTGTCTATAATGTCTGGTGGAAGCAGAACAAAGTTTGGTCTGTGTTCCACAGTTTCTCTATATGGGGTGAGAAAGGAGGCATGGAAGGCGTTGTGGATCTTCCAGGTGCATGGCAAGTGGAGTTTGTACGAAACAGGCGAGATAACCTGTGTAATTTCAAATGGGCCTTCACAGCGTAGTGCGAGTTTGCAAGAGGGGTAGTGGAGTCTCAGGGTACGGCCCTCGAGCCATACCTTATCTCCTACTTTCCAGGGTTTGAACTGTGACGTTACATGTTCCTTCATGTATCGTTGTGCCTTTTCATGGGCGGCGTGGGCTTCCTTGCGAGCCTCCTCAAGGTCTCCAAGTCATTTTTCTAAAGTGGGGAGGAAAGTCGTTTTTCCTATATTGGGATAAGCCCTTGGCTCATAGCCCATCATTAGTGAGAATGGTGTCTTTCCTGTTATGGAATGGATGGAGGAGTTATGGCAATACTCCGCCATAGGTAGCAGGTCTGACCATCAGGTGGTGTCTCCATGGCAAAAGATCCGAAGATAGGTTTCTAATTCCTGGTTAACCTGTTCCGTCTCTCCATTAGTTTGCGGATGGTAAGTGGAGGAGAGGAGTGGGTCGTAGTCGAGAAGCCTGGCCAGTTCTAGAGCAAAGGCTGAGGCAAACTGCGGACCGCAGTCCGAGATAACGTTGTCGTGGAGTCCAAAGCAGGGAAAGACCTTTTCGAAAAATAGTTGCGCGACGCCCGCAGCGTCCGCGCTCTTGTGAGTTGGGGTGAAAATTACCCCCTTTGTAAGGCCATGGTTGACCACAACCATAACCGAATCATAACCATTGGACGGTGGCAAGTCCGTGATGAAATTGACCGAGAGAGTGTAGAAGGGGCGAGTAGAAGTGACCAGAAGAGGGGTGAGAGGCAGGATGGTGGGATGGGTATTGACTTTGTTAGCTTGGCAGACGGCACATCCTTGGACAAATCATTGGATGAATGCCGTCAGACCTGGCCACCAATAGTCACGTTGTACCGAGTTCACGGTTTGGTGATAACTACCATGACCACCCACGGGCGAGTCATGGATTACGTGGAGGAGGTCGTTCCGGTGAGCTTCAGGCACATAGGCCCGATCCTTGAAGTAAAGCAGACCTTCGTCATATCACCAGTCATGAATAGAGGAACAGGAAATACCCGATGTACCCTCATGGAGTTTATGGAGTTGGTCAATAACGAAGGAGTCAGAGGAAGTTGACCACTCGATAGCAGTCCGAAGGTCGAGGTCGTTTCGTTTTAAGAACAACTCTCCGGGAAGTAAGGTGATTTCGGTGTTGTCACCCGAAGTGTCCAAAGCATCCTTTCATGAGAGCACATCCACCAGGCCCATGTTGGCACCAGATACGTGTTGAAACAGGAGGTCATAGTCCTGTAATGATAAGAGCCATCTAGCTTGCTGCCTAGATAGCTGTCAGGGGTCCTTGAAGTAGCACAGATTCTTGTGGTCTGTGAGCACAGTTATGGGCCGGTTAGTTCTGGTAAGGTAGTGGCACCATTCTTCTAGCGCGCATATAACTGCTAGAAGTTCTCTGTTGTAGATGTCATAATTATGTTCCGCCGGTGAGAACATCTTGGAAATGTAGGAGCAAGGATGGAGGTTGCCATTCCCATCCTTCTGCATCAGTACACCCCCGGAAGCCATGAGGGATGCATCTGTCATAACAAAAAATGGTTTGGAAGTGTCCGGCATTGTCAATACGGGTTTCGATGTGAAGGTGTAGCTGTGTCTGCCCCCTGCATTGGTAGAGGTTCACCATATGCGTACATGCACGGATAATGATCCATGTCTTCCTCCGAGGTGGCCTCCCAGAGGTCTGCTGGCGCGATGGTGGAAAATCGATTATACCATGGTCCAGATCATACAGCCCTGGCTTGTGGTGCTGCCCTGATTGCTTCCTTTTGGCACTCTTGGTACATGGCAGAACGTACCTCAGCCATGGCTTGGTAGGCCTCCTCCTCGTCCGCAGACGAGCTGCCCTTCCCGAAAGCAGTTTTGAGGATCTTAATTGTGGCACCTTTCTCCGTGCTACCCATTGCTTCCAGGTAAGCCGAGAGTTCATCCTCCTCCTCCTTGGTGGTGGTGGCCCTTGCCTGTCATTGTGGGACTTTGTATGTTGGACATGCAGTGCGTCTGGAGGATGTGTTCAGGTGGGGATGTATTGTCCAGTCAGTTCCAGATCCATAGTGGTTGGAAGACCTACAGCCAACCTTTTGACAAGTAAAACATTGGTTTTTTCGCATGTACTCAGCACGCTGAGTCAGCAATAGGCGTATGGCATCTACCTCCATTGCGTACGGGTCTTTGTGCGATCAAGAAGAAGAGGAGGTTGGAATATACGGCACACCTCTCTGTAAATCTCCAATTCTATGCAGCTGTTGAGAGAATTGGCCAGCCTTCTTTATCAAGTCTTGGTATGTAGCGGGGGTGGTGTCGCACGACAGGATCATCATGGCGAGCTTAGGGGAGAGGCCTCAGATGAACCATTCCACAAGGGCGTTCTGGTCAGAGATCCCTGACTTCTCGGCGAGAAGTTTGAAATGTGAAGCGTATAGGGAGAACCCATCGCTCCACGCTCCCTCAGAATCCTTTCCAGCGGTCTGGTGGAGTTTGGAAAGGTCAATCCTAGCCTTGGCAGCTACGTCATAAGGGGAGAAAGCAGTCTTGAAAGCCTTCTTGATATCTTGGAAGGTCTTTTCTCCTGTGGGAATGAGGTGGTTCCCAAGTTTCATCAGCCATCCTTCAGCAAAGGTTCTTCCACGGCCCTTATTAATCTTGTTAAGAAAAACTAGGGACTTAGTGGTGTCCACGAAGAGCCTGTCGTTAATAGTGAAGTAGGCATCCATAGATAGGAGCCATCTGTTGGTGTCCTCTGCCTCCCCCATAAAATCCTCAGGGAGGCCGGCCTTAATTTCTAATACCATTTCATCTTCTGGAGCTGGGTCAAAGTTAATAGCCTGTGCAGTTGGTTCCAGGTTAGGGTCATGAAAAACAGTAGGAGGTTCCTCATAAGGGACAATGGGGGAGCCGGGCGGGAGGTCAGCAGCTAATTCAGAGACAGAGGGAAGAGTGTCTGCATTTCGTCCTGTGCTCCAGTTAAGATCTGCAAGTTCCTGTTGGGTCCTTCTATACTGATCAATTACTTTCTGAGGGAAAGTGTGTCGGTCGGGTAGGGGAAGGAAGAAGGGATGCCCATCTGGGGGTCTATGGATCCTAGGGAGTGAGGAAGATACGGTGGGGGAAGTGGAAGGTAGAGAGTTGGGAGGTGTTCTGAATCTACCAGGAGGGGATGCAATGGATGGGAGGAATGTCCTCTACGCAAAAGTAGGGACAAGGGGAAAAGCTAGTTCTTTTGTAATGCACAGCGTAGTCTTGTTGTAGCGTGCGGAGTTACTGGTCAAAGAAGTGTAGCGTTGAGGGTTCAATGAGTGAAGGCCATACAAGTGAACACTCAAGGACGATGCCGAGCTTTGAGACGATGCAAAGCCTAAGCTGGTCTCTCCTATCCTAGGTAGAACGAGGCACTCACTAGGGACTCAGAGGTGACCAGAAACAACGCGGATATTGCGTAGAACTAGCTTAGAGGGGAAAATACATGACGGGAGAGTCTGACTATACATATATACAGTAGGCCCCTGGTCTGTGCGAGAGACAAGAAAGGAAACAAAGGAGCGGGAGCCCAAAGAGATACCTTCTCCGTCTAAGTAGTGACTTGATGTGCAGTATGCGCAGCATACGGAGTCATATGAAGTCATAAGTGCACAGCACAAAATATGAAATATAAACATAAGCTGCAGCCTTATGAAGTCTGAATAAGGTGGCTGTGGCGGAGACGGAACAGAAGTCTAAGTAAGGTATCGGTGGGGCGCCGTGTGAGACATAAAGAGA
Source organism: Boletus barrowsii (assembly GCA_038088775.1). NCBI lineage: Eukaryota > Fungi > Basidiomycota > Agaricomycetes > Boletales > Boletaceae > Boletus > Boletus barrowsii. Next base: position 5,397 of record JBBPJP010000624.1, on the reverse strand, counting down.
AGTGAATTGAGAGAACACATCTAAATAGTGTGGAGGACGACTCCACTACGAATACAACCGCGTATGATGATGAGAGAGTGAGACTTGGAAAGGCAAGCGAGAGAGTCAAGGACAAAGTGTAGAGAAAAATGAGTACCCCCTTCGTAGACCGTAACAGCAAGCCAGGAGGACAGGTAGCATGATTGATTCAGGAAACCTGGCAGCTGTGGATGCTGTCAAATGGTAGTCGTTGAAGCATCACAGAGGGGTCTCATAAAGAAATCAGGAGGCACACAGACATGATAGAAGGTTGACATTGTGTTCAATGTAGCTTTGGACCAAACATCAGGGCCATAGATGTAGGACAATTGTCCGAGGAATGCTGGTAGCTGCATTCAGGACTTGATGATTGAAGATGATGAGAGGTGATGGACCAGGAGTTGGTATTGATGAACACAGGATGGACATCTAAAGACAGTTGATAAAGTGCAGAACTTGATGGTTGAAGAAGATCAAAGGTGGGTGATGGGACTGTGCTAAGAGATGCAGGACAATTGCTTCACATGACTTCTGGAGTTGACAGTTGGAGACAAGAGCTGACAGGAGGCAGGAAATGGACAAAGAAAGTGCACACCACTACCACTCCCGCACCAAGGTGATGTTACATTTGCTCCTATTCCTAGTATTATTCACTTATTTTTCCCTATTTTTTCAATCGCTCATTCACTTGTTATTCGTGTTTGCACTGATAGTCCCTATTCCAGATATCCACTAGCAAACTCTACTACTGTTCACTCGCTACACTCGCTACACTTCCCAAACTCTCACAACTCTTCACATCATCACCTTCAATGCTATGCACTCTAGACTTACACATGTTACACATCATGTTCGCCTCATGTACGCATGCCACTCTTATCCTCCAGTTATATTGCTACTCATGTACGCCTCATGCTACCCAGTCTCTCCAGCTCAATACCTGTATAGTAGTTCTAGATAAGCATAGCCTTACATAGCTCAGTCTGTGCGCATGTACTAGTAGTATAAATCCTATATCCCAGTAGCAACTCATAGTGCTCTTGCTTCGCTTCTAAGCACTCAACTCTTCAGTGAGTTTGGTTGTTTCAGATGACTTGACCCTTCAAAGTGGACTAGGACTGCTGGAACCTAACAGCCCCAGCCTCTTCAAGATGCTTGCTACAGGAGAACGGCAATTCAGACAAGGATCAACCACCACACTGACCGTCACTTTCTTCTGCACTCTAAGAATCCCAATCTCTGCCCACATCACTAGACTAATTGACCTTTTGGCGTTCTTGTTGAGCTTTGGTATGAACAGGTTGTGAAGCTGTGACTGATACCCATGGTCTTTGGAGAAGTGATTGGGGAACAAAGCTGGAATGGATGTCTGGGAGATGAAAGGAAGGTCCGGGAGATCTCCATGGCACATTGGACCATCATTCGGGATCTGTGACTATTCTCTGAAATGCCAGTGAACAATAAACGTGAACACACATATGCAGCATGGAACATATCCACTTGTACCTCATAACAGTGCTGGCAGCTACAGTCATAGATGTACCTGGATTATTGTCCATCACCTTAGCAAGAACTATCAATGCAACAGTGTTCCTTGCAGGGATGACCATTGAAAGATCTGTTTATGAAGTATTGTTGGATGACCCCTTTGTCTAGATGCCCATCCCAGAGGCGTCATCCAATTTGGCCATAGCATTTGCTGAACCTGGCAAGGGTTCGACAACTGTCAGGGATGACCACCGCAGATGCGAACTGGAAGTGAGTGTAGGGGGCCTACACGAATCAGTAGGCATGGTTTGCACACCTGATCTCTGTGCATAGTCCATGCCGGAGAGGTCCTCATTGCTGGCTTCAGCAACTATCAGGGATGGCGACTGCATTGGTAAACTGGAACTAATTGCAGATGGCCCACATGAATCAGTAGGCATGGTTGGGACACTCGAGTTCTGTGCATAGTCCATGCCAGAGAGGTACTTGTCACCACAGATTGTCACCAGCATTGAGATTTGTTTGACATCGATGTTGGCAATGATGGTCCAGCTCTGTGAAGGGAACAAAGACAAATCTGGGAACAGCAGTGGCGACAGAGATGGCAAAACAGCCTGCAGATACATGGTCAGCATCAGTGGTACAGGCCCTTGGTCCTGAGTCAGCCTCCTGGGGTTGACATCAGTGAGAGGCTTTGTGTCATAGGAACTCGTAGACTAGACACGTGCTGCAGTCCCAGTGACACTAACATTGACGGACAGCCTCTGGCAGGGTTTGTGAATCCCAATAGCAGTAGCCTCGGTCATTGGATCTTGCCTCTCCCTAGAAGTACCCACAATGCCAATGGAGTACTGATAGTTGCGGGAGCGCATGGTGCGACTCAGTCAGGGACACAGCTCTGCCTTTGGAATGACACTAGGCAGAGAACCCTTGTGGGATGATAACTGTTGCTTGGGTGATACTGGCCATTTCTGCACCAAAACCCTCTTTGAAGGAGCATACTGCTTCAAGGATAGACTGCAGACCACCTCAGAATGACCTGGAAGTCACCATTGGCTAAGATTCTAGGTTACCTCTGTGAATAACAGTAGCATGAGAATGACATATGCAACAAATGTGTCCTTTCTTGCAGATCATTATGGCATTGGCAATTTCAGTCATTAATGTACTCATTGAAAGTGAAGGATAGAATGATAATGATGAAATAGCTGATCTGACATGTTCACACCCAAGGGTTTTATACCTTCAGTCTCAGAGGCTAACCTGTTGATTAGTACCCAAGCAGCTGGCCCGAATGCATTTTCCTTACCACTGGGTTTAGAAATCAGCCTCATCTGGACAGTGAAGGGCATGTTCCAGCCTGAGGCTGACAGAAGCAAAACAGTGGTCAGTATTCCGACAACATGATGTATGGGTAAGTATGAGGTAATACTAACCCTGCCTGACCATATGTGGTTGCGGGTGTATACCAGGGACAAGGCAGTTCATGGGCCCATCCAAGGGGCGTATCACCACATCTTAAAGAGCCTTGTGCCATCGGGCTCACTTGTCTCAACAGAGGCAGTGCAAGAAGAAGAAGAGGGATTTGATCTGGACATGTTGAGCAGTCCTGGTAGTACTGTAGTGGCTGGCAGTGATGTGGATGTATACCTGATCCGATTGAAGGTGTGGCACCCAGAGTCCCTGACACTCAGCGATAGTCCATTGATGCCATGCAATGTGAGCATGGGCTCCATTGGGTCTGGGATGGGTGTGGCAGATGGTTGTTCGCAGACCTAGAAGTCAAGTTTTTCAGAGAACCAGTTTATGACAGTGCCACCCAACAGGGGGTGGAATGTGAGCCAAAGAGGGGAGGCCCAAGGTAGTCTCGCTTTTGAGCTCGAGCATGCTTGAACGACTGTATCACATCCTTATGGTCACCGCACTCCATCTGCAAGTTTCTGAGAAGAAGATACATATGTACACCTTCTGAAACTGTCAGTGATAACATTTGCTGCATGGTGGCATGTTGAGCACATGCCTGAACTACACAGCATATAGAATTGAAGGAAACCATAGCAATGAGGCCGTCTACATGTGATATCACATCAGGATGTTTTCTCGCTATGAACACAATAATAGCTTCAGAATCATGAGTAGTTGAATAGTACCCAAACATTATACAGACCTTGATGAGAAGGAGAAGATAACATGAGAATGGGAGTGCTCGAATGCGATGTTGCAGGCACAATAGGCCTTGTGCTTTTCTCCTTTCCTGACATGGGCTATATCTTTTGCAAGACAGGCAATGATGGACAACTGAATATCGAGGGCTCTGGTATGAATTGACATTAGCGACAGTGTATGAGAGCAGACAAATAAGCACTTTTTCACCATCTTAGAGGGCTGCATTCCATCTTTGGCAACAAGCATGCATGAGAGCTCAACTAGCAAATGCAGGATGGGTTGAATAGAGATGGCAGAATGTGAGGACTAAATTGCACTTTTGAATGATGTGTTGTTATTGAGGTATGCACTGCTGCGCTGTCAGTGAGGAGGATCCAGAACTGGACAAGAGTGTGGGGATCTCAGTCATGTGCTTGCAATATCTGCCATTGTGTCATCAGAAATAGTACACAGACCCACTTATCCTCATACACCTGAGCAGGACAACCTGGTCTCTGTCTTCGATAGCACCCCTGGGCATTCAGTTGATGATTTGACCAGCTCAAGCCTCAAGTTCAAGCATGGCCCAGGATCCAACAACCTCACCACAGTGCCCACAAGTCAGCCATCCTCAGCCTGCTTTGCAAAGCATACCACAAGCAAGAGGCTCAGCTACAATCAGCAAGCACATCAATACTGTTGGCATACAGTGAGCGTTCCATTCCGTCTGTTATGGTCTACTAGGGGGGTACTCATTTTTCACTACACTTTTCCATTCACTCGTCCACAGACTCATTCTCTTACTGTACATGGTTGTATTCATAGCAGAGTTGTCCTCTACCTACTCAGATATATTCTCGATCTCTTTCTCTTTCTGTCTCACACAGTGCCCCACCTATACCTATATTTAGACTTTCATTCTGCTTCCATCTGCAGTCGCTTATGCAGACTTTATCAACTGCGGACTATGCTTTACTGCACATACTGCTTACTGCACATTGAGTCATATGTACAATGGCGACGGAATCCCTTCAGGCTCCCGCTCCTCTTTTTCCTTTCTTGTCTTCCGCAGCACTTGGGGCCTACCATATATATAGTCTCACTTCTCTCACCATGTATTTTTCCCTAAGCTAGTTCTACACAATATCAGCATTATCTCTAGTAACCTTCGAGTCTAGTGAGCCTCTTCAGGTACCTAGATAGAAGAGACCTGTTGAGTCTTTGCATCGTCTTGAAGATAGACATAGTCCTTCAGAGATCCTTGTCCCTTGTCTCTCTTTCATCCTACATTCTTCAACCCATATCGCAGCACGCTCCATTAACATTACGCTGTGCATTGCAAAAGAACTAGCTTTTACCCTTGTCCCTACTTTCACGTAGAGGGCATTTCCCCCATCCACTATATCCCGCTTTGGCAGGTTCAGAGTGCCCTCCGACTCCCCTCCCTCCACCGTGTCTACTCCATGTCCCTCCCTGCTTCCTAGACTTCACTGACTTCCTGACGACCACCCCTTTTACCTTATCTTACTGGATCAATACTCTCCCAAGAGAGAGTCAACGAATACAGGCAACATCAACAGGCACGCTGAGGTCAACCAAAGCCAAGATTGGAACACCGATGCCCTTCCCTCTGTCTCTGAATTAGCTGCCATCTCCCCGACCCCTCTCCTTACCACACCCGACTCTCCAATCATTCCTGACGAGGAACCCTCTGTTGTTTACCACAACCCTGACCTGGAACCGACC